>VXAC01007103.1:356797-620789 GCA_013399225.1 Rhipidura dahli | reverse complement strand
AATCCTTTTTTTTTTTTTTTTTTTTGTCTAGAACAGTTTAACATTTCTTAATAAATAATTTTCCAAGGAAACTATGATTTCTTGCAGAGCATAGGGCATTTCAGACACTTTCCCTAAATGGGACCTTGTGGTTTAATGCAATTTTTCTCCACTAATTTATTCAAGTAAAACATGAGGCTTTGGGTCTTTGTGTTGGTGGTTTTGTTTTGNGGGTTTGTGTGTTTTGGGTTTTTTTTTTTTTTGGTTTTTTTTGTTTTTTTTTTTTTTTTTTTTTTGTGGGAGTCACGGAATGAGAACTAAAACTTAACGGTTCTTCCAACACTATATTCTGGGGCCATAGACTACTGTGATGTCTAATAATGCTAACTTTTATCGTTGAATTTTTCACCATACTTTAAACTGAATTTTCATATGTTTATCTAGCTTCTAAGGAATTAATTGGAAACATACAGGTAACTTATCACGTTAAAAACCTTCTAGATTTAGTTGAATAAAAAGACAGCACCCATAATACTGGTTGTCTAAATAACTGACTTCGTCACATTGTATATGACTTAGTTGGGAAAAAAGTCTTTCTGATTATTTTTGTACCTCTGCTCTGCTTTTTCTACTAGAAAATTTTACTTCTATCCAGTTGTTTACAAAATCAGTGTTATAGTTTTGAAAATATTAAACAGATTAAGGGAAGATTTTTCTCATGCAAATTAATAAGTAGCCCATTTTCTGAAAAGAAGCCATTGGACCCCAAATCAAAAAAACACTTAAACATTTACTTTTTTTGTTTTAGCATGTTAATGTGAAGTTTTAGTGAAGTTTTGTTTAGTCACAGTCACTTTCTTTGCTATGTAGTACTTAAATGGAAAGCCTATAAAGTCACCTAATTCTTGTGGACTTTAACAAATTTCTTATGTTTGCAGTGGTTGCAGCTGTGATCTGTGACAGACCCTGTGTTGTTGCAAGTAAATCTTATGTTAGGAGTAGAGAATTTGATGTAAGGAGGAAATTTACCCACACTACCAACTTCTCCCATGTATTTAGCACTCAAGAAATACCTGCTATATGGGACTAGTGGCAAAGGGCTAACTATTTTATTCCACAAATGAACACAGCTGATAAAAATTTTAGCATAGAAGTCAAATGACTAGATAAACTATATTCAGGCACAGAAAATGGTAAAGATATCTTGAATCATTACCTGGTACTTGAAACAGTTTGCTTTGACCAGCTTTTCTCCCCGTCCTGTTTTATTACAGGCATACTGTATGCTCAATAGTAAAGAGAGGGGAAAGCATATGGCCTCCTGTTTGAACTTCTGTAATTAATCCTTCCAAATACTATTTCCTTGGAAAGTTATTTTTAATTTTATTACAGTCTGTTCTTGTATTCTCCCACACAATCACTTGGGCAACATTTGTATCGATGAAAACGACATAAAGCAGCTCTTAACTAAAAGGAGACTGCTGTTTTACACAACATGTAAATGATTAAGTGATAGATTTTTATTACTGTTTGTGTGTAGAGTGCACTACAGCATTTGAGCATTAACTCTCCCCCCATCCTGCCCCAAATCTGTGCAGTCCTACAGGGTGTGTTTAAGATTTTTTTGCTGTTTAAAATCATATGGCTTGTTTTTTAGAAAGCTTTTAAAAGCGCCAGTTACTATTCCCTTAGAGATAAATTGATATTTCTGTATATGTTCTGTGGATTCTTGCAGTAATGCTAAATAAAATTCTGCACTGTGGTATTGTTAAAAAAGAAGCTAAAGATGATAGCTATAAGTGATGAAAAAATACTGACAAATAAGAGATGATCAGGTTGGTCCTATCCCAGTCAGTATCTTGTATAACACTAGAAAAAAAAGTCCATCCATTCTTAAAACCTCCTTTGTCGTTTGCCTACACAGGGAATTGCAGATGTGTGCAAGGCTGCTGGATATTGCAACCCTGTAAGGCAATAGGGGGAAGGAACATTGCAAGTGAAAGTATAAGATGATGCAGAGCAGTAAGGATTATATTTCTGAATACCTTAAAATATTTTCCAGAAGTCCATGCAAAGCAACTGAGTTGAATTATATTATTATTTTTGTGTAACAGAACATATTTAATGATCTAGATTACAGTTGCCTACAAAGAATGGAAAGGTGAAAAATGCTTTCCATATATTTTCTAGGATTGTCTTGAAATGTAGGTTGAAAAAAAAAAATCTTCCTCCAATTTAATCTTGAAATGAACTAGAGTTATTCTAACTTTCATGTTTTTGGATAGCTTGTAGTAAAATCCACCCTTTAAAGATAATTCATGGAATGTTTCTTTTGTCTCTTCCCATCCTCATCCATATCAATTTTTCATCAGATTTAGTAAGGGAGCTTTCTACAGCTATATTAGCCTGAATGCTGTTGATTTTAAAGGTTGTAATTGGGTGCATAATTTTAGTTAAGAGGTCTACTGGCAAGAAATAAAACTGACTAGAAACGGTGGACGTAAAATGTGGTTTTATTCAAATAAACTAAAGGGTGAAAGCAGTGTTTAGCAGATATCTCTTAGCAACTTAATTCCTATTCAAGGATCACAGTAAGTTCACATTTCCAGGAGTGTGATCAAGGTCTGCCTCTTAGGAATGCTCACTTGTTGGCTTTGTTCCTTGAAACTGAAATTGTTGAATTGTGCCAGGGAGGACAACACGGGCTTGATTTACATAGGCACAGTCCTCATTAATTCAGGTGGAGTATTAGGTCGGCAGCCCTGCAAAACCAGGATTGGGTAGTGCCATGTCTGCAAATTCAGCTCCTGTTTTTCTTCAAAGATATGCTTTTCAATTCTGTCACATATAAATATTAGGTTTAAATGGAGCACTTCTTTAAGTCTAAATGAAGTCATGCTTCTGCTGAATAGCAACACTTTTTCTTAGCCTATATATATGAATTACTGATGTGAAATAGAGCTGTCTAAATGTCAACTTTAAATTTGGGTGCTTAAATAATATTAGTTATCATGGCTAGTTCATATATTTTTAAGTAAAACTAATTGAACTGTATAATAGTTTTAGGAATATAACTATATAACTGCTTTTGGTTATTTATAAAATATTCACGTGAACCAGCAAAGAAATTTATGTTTGTTAGTCGTGGAACAGTCATACTTTTAGCTTTACTCTAGTATTGCCTCTTTTTTCAAAAGATTTTGTTATCCTTGCAGATGTTCCATCTCTCCACGAGAAAACCTTACAGCATTTCAAAGCAGTATTTGATTTATTTAGGATACACAGAGCATCGTCACTGAGAGCCTCAGTCTTTAATGCCATTCATGTCAAAACATGTTGTCCTGCTCCATGCTCTAACCAGGAGATATCAGGTTTGCTTCTGGAATTGGCAGGCAATAGCAAGGCTTTGTTAATGTGCTGAACTGTCTAAAATGTTTTCATTGCCATTCTGCATATTAACACTACTTTAAAATGGGATTCATTACAGCTCTACAGTTGTAGATTTATGATAAATTTGTTTGTCAAAGAGCAAGATAGAGCTTAATGCCCCAAGTGAGGTGATCAGAAGGGCATAGTGCAGAAATGAACAGGATCTTATGAGTTATCTAATACTTGATGCCTTAGCCAAATGAAGCTTTGTTATTTCTCTGCACTGTTAAAAATAAGTGAGAGTCTCAAACTTTTAGAAAATGTGAAGTGTAACTGAGGACTTCATTAATGTGATGTGGTTGTGGGTGATTAAAATCTTAAAAGGCAGATCTGCAGAGAAAAAAACACTCCCTTATCAAGGGATGCTGATAGAATAAGTTGATTTTGAAGGTTAATGGAGATGGAAAAATGTATCATTTTATCCTTTCTAAGGGACAATCCTGGAGACAATCCTGTTTTCTGGCGGTTACTGTTGCAGAAAGGACTGATCGCTTGTTGTGGTGGTGGGGGGCAGGTAGAGTTTCTATGTAGTAGTTGATTTGTTTGAATGGAATCACAAAACCTTCATCCTTGGCTTATTAGGATCAGGGCTTTTGAGTTTTGTTTCACTGAAAGACAAGCAGGTATGTAGAGAAAACTGGAAAAGTGTTTCTTAGCATAAACATTCCCTCTGTGTTTGAACTGCAGATGGGTAAATATTCCTCAGCTCTGAGGCCTGACCTCAAAGCTGTAGTTTAATAACTAACTGTAGCTTTAGTGGATTCTGTCACAGTGATCTCTCTGCTCTGTGTCACAGAAGCAAGTCTAGTGTTTCCTTAGTGTCTGTCCTTCAGGATACCTTTGGCATTGCTCTCCATGACACTTCTGTTTCTCAATATTTTTTTTTCTTCTATGCTTGGATTCAGTTTAACTTGTACCTAATCTTCACACTGCAAGAATAAGAAAAGAGTACTCTTCATATATTGGTTACCTTTTTGACCTGCAATTTGCTACAGAAATTATATCAAGGAAAATAGGTCTTTAGATTCTAAAGATACACTAAGAAACCTTGTGCCCCATTCCTAATGTTCACCAGGATTTTGTCTAACAGAGGAGTAGAAAGAGGCACTGCATAACTTTTCATGCCTTCCTGTTTTGCTTGTCCTCTCACAAATTTAATCTGCCTGAGAAGTAGATGATGATTCTGGCACTAGTTACACGCAGTGGGAGGCTTTACCTTTAGCAGGTGAGTCAGTACAACATTCCATTTTAATGCTGTTACTCAAACCATCTTTTGCTGTTTTCTTGTGATGTATGGTTTGTGCAGAATTTATGAAGCAAGGACTTAAGTTGGGGGTGCCTGTGAATCAGTTTTATATTTAAAAGTATGATGATTTACTGGAGTAGTAGTGTAATTGAGCGCTCCCACCTCTAAGTCCTTAATTTTCAGATAGATGTGGTCTTGCTCTTTAATAGCTCTTTCTTACTTCTTTTCATCTGGCAAACTGTGGTTTTCTTGTTACAAACTAGCAGGAGTTAAACACTGAGTTCACCTGACTCTTGCAAACAGAGACAATGTTGCAGGATGACACTTCTTTACCCCTCTTAATATTGATTCTTTAATATGCTTAGGTTAAAGTGAACTGATTATAGGAAGCTGTGGGTGCTCATTGGTGAGGTATTTCAGTAGTAAAACAGCTTCAGGGTCTGGTAAGCTAACAACCTTACAGGAGATAAGACATAAGTATATATTGAATGCAAAAATGTAATCCCGATTAAAGTTTTCTGGAGACCAAGTATTGAGAGCTTGTGTGAGGCAGTTGTTGCTTTGCATTTCAAGTACTTCCTCAACCCACCCAGTACTGTTTGTGTTCTCCTGTACTGGAAAACTGTTGTCTGTAAATTGTGGGTTGCACAATGCCAGCTTGAGGTGAGCTGTCAACTGTATGATGTAGAAACTTGTTGCCATTCAGGAGATAGTGCTCAGCTGCTTCAATAAAAATTATCATCGTTTGAAGTGCACAATATATTTCTAAATTTATTCTAAAATGTATAGTTATAACTTGTAGCTCTAGTCTTCAGTGCAGTTGGAAGAGTTGCATTATGAAGTAAAATATTCTAGTTAAAATAAGATTTGCCCATAAAGGATTCATTTGGCAGTTATTAAATCACGTTCTAACTCTCACCTGCCATAAGGAGTTTATCAGAGTGCTTTAATGGCATGGCAAACAGCTGGCTGTCCATTAGCCCTTTAAAGCTGGAAAGCCACGGGCCAGTTTACTATGTTAGATTTGTTCTTTACAGGGAGTTATTTAACAAGCTGGATGGTGTTGGAAGACATTTTGGTTTTAGTTTATGAATACTTTATTTCTGTGGTAAAGAAAGCATAAATGAGGTTTGCATACCAGGAAAAATTTAATTACCACATAACTAGATGAAGTGGCAGTTAGGTGGCCAAAGGACACTTCAGAATTAATGTGCCATTTGCCCTTGCTGTAAACAAAATCCAAATCTGCTTTCAAAGCTAAAGGATGAGCTTTTCACCTGGGAGTTGAGCATAGAATGGGAAGGTGCCTCTGAAGCCATCAGCTGTGAATTCCCTCAGAAATATGCTTTGCCCCTCCCTCAGCCTGGAGCATGTGCTGCAGTCATGGCTGCACTATGAGTGTGTTGGCTGGGGGGTTTTGACATGTCTGAATACAAAGAATGTCAGCAGCAGCTCTGAGAAGTGTGTGAAGCATGTGCTCTGGTGTCTCTATGCAGATGTTCCTGTGATAAGACAACATAAACTGTGCCACTGAAACGAAGAGGAAAGTAATTGTCCTAAAGAGGAGTAGTAGCTGGTTCCTTGTCTGGATTAGAGACAGGAGCACACAATCTAAAGGTTGATTCTGATTAGTACAAGGGTTGATTATATGGTTAAATACAGCAAATATGTAAAGTATTTCATAAAGACTTCAGCTCCTGCTTGGCCAATAGCTCATTGTTTTTTCTCTTTGTTAATAATGCATGTTTTCATTATGGGATTGCCAGAAAGTTGTTGGGTATGTGTGCCACCAAGGCAGCCCACAGAGCCCTGAAATTGTAGCCATACTGCTTGTAGTTCTGTAAGTGTTTAAGTAATGAGTTTTCCTCAGTGCAGTTTGCAGGTAACTTGTATTGGTCTGCAATTCAGAATATGCTGTAAATAAGAGATGTAGTTTATTTATTAATTCCTCAGATAGTATCTGTGCATGGTGGTGCCCTGGCCCCAGGCAGAGTCCCTAAATAAATTCCTTGAGCTGTACAGGGATGTGGTATACTCTACCTGCAATGATCTAGGTTAAACAGTAGATTCCAAACAGACTGAACAAAACAGGTGCCTGATACAGCTGAAATAGTTCATAGATAATGCAGATTTTCAAGTGTTAGAGAAATACAGACACTTGTATTTGCATTCCTGAGACTACTCTTCAATGCTACCCTGAGCTGAAGGTTTTTCAAAACCACAGAAGTGCTGTGTATGACCAGCCCTTAACTTTTCTTCCTTGATGAAATTCTTTGATATCAGCAAGAATTCATTCCTGCTTCTTTCTGTCCCTGTTTACTGATACTGTGCTTCATTCCACTCCGGATTATTTTGACTTTTCTTTTTTTTTTTTTTTTGTGCTCAGATAAATTGTGGGTTTTTTTCATCTTTTTGCCTTTTGAGTTCCCTCATTTGCTCTTTTTTTGTATTCTCGAGGGGAACATGATTTGAGTTCTGCAATGCTGTTTATCTAAGCACGCGGTCAAAACTCCATACCTGCGTGCCAAAGGTGTGGCTTTTAATTGTGCTGGGTATAAATAGCACGAATACAGTAAACAATTTGAGATAGATTATGAGATACTATCTTTTTAATCATGATCCTTGCCAGATGTAATCCTCAGATAAGATTTGCACTTCCGTGACTGCAGCACTGATAAGATAATAAGGCGAATTACACTCAAAGGGCCTCCCAATGTCACTTAAATCAGTCACTTGTTTTTAGCATAAGCTCTGTGGAAACACAAGCAGAAGGACTCTTACATAAGACTCATTGCTAACCATGGTATTTAGTTATACATGACACACTCAGGGAAAATCTCAGGTGAAAAAGGAAGATGCTTCAGAGCATTAATCCCAATATAGTAACTTGCTATATACCGACAAATATATCCAAGCTTAAGTAATTTAATCTTTTTTTGAAGACACACTATGATAAGGAGTAAGTGTCCTGAGCAGATTACATTTCTTTTTCCTCTCTCATTCTTCAGTTCAGCAGCAATCATTCTGAAGCCAGTCTCTCATTTTCCTCTTCTGCTGCCTTTTATTTTTTGATCTTTTAAAACCTCTGGGGTTTGCTTGGACACTTATAGTGGCCTGGGTATAAAAAAAATAGATACTGTGTTCTCTGGTCTCTTAAATGTGAATTTATCACCTCCCATTTCCTGTGTGCCATGTTATCTTCATTATTTAATCTTGTTATCTTGTTTTCCTTTTAGTATATCCAGCTTGTTCAGATTGATAGTCTAAATATACATTTATTTATAACAATAGTGTCCTGTGCCTTATATCCAAAATCTTTAGTTCAAAGAAATTATCATCGAAATTGTTGAATGTCTCTGTCTTACCAGTGGAATAATTACATCAGTATTTGCATTTAAAAGATTACTGGGACTAGTTTAATACCCAGAACTTGTGTTTCATTCCATCTAATTCATTTTGGTTTACTCTTGAATAAGTCAAAAGATGGAGCCCAGATCAGTGTCAGTGCAGCTCTGATGTGTTGTGTCTATCTGTGTTCATGCATTTATTGCAGGACAGACTTTTAGCTGAGCTGAGCAGCCTCTGGAAAATTCTTGTTCTAACTGTGTGAGAAGGGGAGGGAGCTTTGAAGCTGTGGGATTTTTTTCCCCTACTTCTCTGTATTGGCAGCTTCTCTTCTTCCTGAAAAAGTAGTTGTTTCTATTTTTAAGAGGTGTTTAAGTGCAAAACTCTGTAACTGATCACATATTTGCATTTGTTTGACTTTTGCTGTTCCTCGCTTTCTACAGTCTGCTTGAGGCAGGTGAAGGAATATTGAAATTCTGTACAGCTAAAAGAAATTTGATTTTTAACATAGTCATGGACATCTGTAGGGTGAAATAGTCAATAGTTAAGATGACATTCCTATTTTAAAGATTTGCGAAATGATTGCTGGAAGCACTGGTATTTAAATATTTGTAAATGTGTTATTTTCTCAGTCTTTAGGAATAAATGGGAAATGACAATGTTTTAGGAACAACCTCCACTTAACCTGCAAGCTGAAATGTAAGTTTAATGAAGAGCTGTAAATGAAGGACTGTTTTCCCTTTTCAGTGGTGTAACACATCCTCCCACCTGCTTAAATTACTTCTTTTCAAGGTGGGTAACAGGTGAAGTGGTGTACAGTCTAAACCGAGGGGGGAAGGACAATATAGTGTTACAAAATGTGTCTAAGAGGCTTTCTGTGAAGGTGCCTAACAGTTTCATAAACTGTTCAGGCTCTTTTGTTATTTCTGCAGATGAGAAAATGTTAAAAGAGTTATGTGGTACAAGTAACACAACACTTTTTATTTCCAACTGTTTGACTACATTACCTCTAGACAAAACTAAAAGAGGAAAAGCAGCTTTAATTTGCACATTCAAGGTCACACTTCCTTTAGACCTTGAATGTATGATGCTAAGTAATATATTGTAAAGGGCCATACCTAATAAAACAAATTAAATTTCTCTTCCACTTGTGTTAGGGGCTTCATGTCAAAATTGTAATTTTAGCTTGTAGTTTCTAGCTTTCCCAAAAGGAGACGAGCTTATGGAGACTCTGGAGTCTTCCTCCCTGGAGATATCCAAAAACAGGCTGCATGTGGTCCTGGACAATCAGATCTGCCTAGTCCTGCTTGAGCCAGGGAAATTGGATCATACGACCTCCAGAGGTCCCTTCCCAGCTCAGTAATTTTGTAATTCTCTCACTTACCCTGAAAGTTGTTGTAGTTAGATGGAGTCAGAGTACAGAACTATAAGCTGCTCTACACAGCTGTTTACAGGACTGGTGCATTTTTTCTCTGCATGGGGTGGAAGTTGTGTTTGGTGTCATAAAGAGGCGAAACCAAGGCAGATCTCCAACACAACTGAGTGCTCTGATACTGTGAGGAGTTTCTCTTACTGAGAAGTTGGATAAAATATCACAGATCAAGACGCTGATTTTTCTTAGAGATGGAATTACATGATTAGAGCTGTTACAGGTAAGAGATCAAAAGTGGACCCTGCTGAACATCTCCACTGGATGTATGAGACTGTTTTTCTTCAGGTTTAATAGTATGGAACCTTGATCATCAAAAAAGAACTCAATCCAAACTAGAAGTAATGTACTGGTGTGTTTAGGAGCAGGATATTAGACAGGACCTCCCTTAAATCACGACCACAACAGCTCAAACACTTCAGATACATCTAATGCTATTTTCAAATGCTTTTTTTCCCTTTCTCCACCTAAATAAGATCTTGCATCTCCTAACAATTTGCCATGGTATACTGAAACAACAGATTTAATCCAAAATAATAGCTAGCACAAATAATTCCTCAATTTGAAGCAATTACATTACTAGTGTGGAATAGAGAAATAAGGTGTCTAATTGAATTAATATGGGCATTGTGACAATAATGCTGCCATTGTGATTAATGAAGATTAATTTCCTTCTGAATTTAATGTTCAATGCAACAGCCTCCTCTTTTGTCATAGATGAAAAATATCAATGATTTCAGATTTAGTAGGGTAATACATAGTCTAAGTACTTAAAAGTGCAAATTACCATTTTTTATTTGTGTTTTTCTGCTTGGGTTAGGTTGTAGCTTTAAGTGCCCTTCTGCATAGCCTGCTGTGGTTCTAGGTCTGCAAGAGGGAATCAAGCTACTATTCAAATTATGCCATTGCAATTGAGGGAAATGACTGATGCAAGGGGAGGGATGTTGGCATCATCTCTTCCTGTTTGTAAACACAAATTTATGCTCCCTGTCAAAAAACTCTGCTTGCTTTTGGGAAGTCAGCCAACAGTGAGTTTCCTTTGCAAAACGAGCTATTCTACCAATATGGAGTGATTTCAAAGTGTATTAACATTTAGGCTGAGGTGTTGGAAAAGGAGTGAGGAGACTGGCTTATGTTCTGTGTCAATGGATGTGAGTTGTTTGCATTGATGTTCTGTGAAGGTATTTGAGCAAATTTTCCTCTCAAATGTATTTGTCTTAATTAAAAAGTAGTAAATGTTTATAAAAATAATTTTATAAACATTTGCTCTCTTAATTTTAATTTAACATTGTAGTTTCTCATATAATCTGAGTGCCTTATAAAGTTTTTGAGTCAATGATGTTAACTATTAATTAAGAAAATCCAAAGGATTATTAGATTAAGTAGAAAATACTAAGCATTTATTGTAAATATTTATAATCCCTTTTATAAATATTTTGAGATTTTTTTGAAGAGACAGTCACTCTACCCAGTTTGGTACTTAAGGGATATTTTTTGATATTTCTTTTATCACTATTAGTGAGTGCAAAAGGAAAGTTATGTCTGATAAGGTGACCCACTTCCTATTCTTGCACAACAATACTCTATCGAGTTTCACAACCAAAAATCAGTCAATATATTGCTGAGTTTGACATGCTACATTAAAGAAATCATAAACATGTTAAGAAGCTTAAAGATTTAGAACCTGTATCTTGAAATCATTGGTTTTCCATGTGAGATTTCTTAATTGAATATGAAGCTGCTATCTGCAGTTAATTAGATTTAGATTGTCTCTGATGAAGAGCTAGTAAAGGAAAACAACCTCAGTAGCAGTTTAAATATCCTCGGTTTGCAAAAGGTGATAAAGCAGTACCTGTTCTTCCCACCAGTTTCAGGAAGCACGAGCAATTATCCTGATGTGTATATCTTAATGTTCTGCTTTAAGAATGTTATTAAATCCATTGATCCTCTTAGTGAATCAATAATCTGGATAATCATTTTAAATTTAATCTTTCATGTCATAAAGAGATGTCTAGGCTTTCCAGGTAATATCAGCATACAAGTTTTTTCCATGATAAACTGGCACAAGATGAAAAGGGAGATTGATGTTGATCTTGTATAACCAGAGGGTTATTTGTAAGAAAAAAAAAATTCCCCTTGACAAGTAAGTAGAATTTACAGCTGGGTATTTGTAGGATTCCTTTCTTTTCCCTTACTACTCTACATATCATTCAAAAAAGTCTTTGCAACTTAAAATAGAAAGAAAACAGTCAACAACAGTGAAACCCACACTCTGCTAAGCACTACCAAATGCAGTTTTAGTTAGGGAGCTGAAATGAAGAACTAATTATCTTTTCCTAAATGCTGCCTTTTATAACATTATCTTCTAAAGGTTCACGTAGGATTTTTTTTTATAATATTGGAATTCAATGGATGAAATTACTTTCACCTAAAATATTCTTTTTTTTGTTTTATCTTTAACTGAAGTACTACCTGGAATTTGCCTCCTGTATCTTGTAGCCTATACATTGCTAAGTTTGAATAAATTCATTAATTTAAAATAATAATAGGAGATGACATATTATTCATAGCAGTTTCTGTTGCAGTTCTATGACACTAGAAATTATAAATGTTTGAAAAGTACCGGGGGAAAAAAAATCTAACAAGGATTAGAATATGATAAATTCTCTTGTCTCAGTTAATATAGTCTATATTAGGTACATATACATGGATTAAATTGCTTTGTATGAATTCATGTCTCTATGGTATTGGGAAACCTAGGCTTGTTTTGAGTTAACATGGTTTTCTGAGGGTTTTCTATAAGGGTTCTCTGATGAAGGAACTATTTTATTTATAGGACATTAGAAAATAATGTCCAACTTCTGCTGGGAAAGGCCTAAAGTAGGGGAAAAAAAATCAGTGTTGTGATAAAAGTATTGGGAACATTGTAAGTGACTAAAATTTATGCTGATACGTTCCTGGAAATTATATATACTAGACCAGACTCAGACTGTGAGTCCAGTTCTCATGTGTTGCTCTCAAGTGTGAAGGAGCTGCATCAGCATGGAGGCAGATACAGGTTAAAAAGAAGTGTTTTCTCTCTCCAGAAGTCCTGGAGCACAGGGTGTACTTGGAGTGGTTTGTCTCGAGACAAGGCACAGGAGCACAGCCATTGGCACTGGGAAGGGCTCACTGAATTCAGTGGGATGGGAATTCAGTGCACTGTTACTGAGTTATATTTCAGAGATATTTGGTTAGGAATATCACTAATTAAAATTGTAAACAACTTTTAAATACTTATAAAACCAGCAGTGAAATCTTCTTTGTTTTGTATCTGCCCTTGAAGCAGAGGTGTGGATGGAGAATCTTTCCTGTGCTTCAGGACTTCAGTCCTACAGCTCTGAGTTGGATTGTTTTCTTTCAAGGACCAGTGCTGCTGGGGAAAAAAAAAAAAGTTTTAATTTTAGGTTTCTCCTGTTGATCTCAGAGTATCTCTCCCTCAGAAGTTCAAATGCTCATTGACTCTCTGATGGCCTCCCTGAGGCATCTGTTTTTATTGTGCAAACCTCACTTTTGACTGTATGCTTCACAAGCTGTGCTTGTCTTTTTAAAGTATGTCTTTTTTATTAAAAAGATAAAAAGCTCAGATGAGATAGCAGTTATTTCATATGTAATTAGAGGAGGGATTAAATGCCTGTGCTTTTATCTTGAAAAAATTTGGCAGATAAATTTTGGTTTTTCAGTCTGCAGATGCAATAAAATCCAGAGCTCAGTTAAGAGTTCACGTTACCTTATGCAGAAAATATCTTGCCTTTTTTCTCTCATGAGTAAATTGGAAATGGATTTTGTTGTGTGAACCTTAGTATAAAAAGTTGCTTTATTTTGAATCCAAAGCCATGAGATATGTTGTTCTCGTGGAAAATGTTAACCGAATTTTTTATAAAATATAATTTTTTTCTAATTAGATTGTAAGCGAAGTAGAGAACAATACCATGAAAATGTTTGGAATGGCTTGAAGAGAATGTTCATAGTTTCAGAATGGGGGAGGGAGGAAGAACAGAAGGAATGAAGAAGTGAAAGTGAAGTTACCACAAAAAAGGCAAAAGTCCTTTCTGTACTAATTGTGTTTCAGTATTGAGGAGATGGAATTTTGTGACTCTCTGTTGACTTCCACTATTAGGTGAAAGGGAGACAGGGATTTTTTTTAATAGAGACTCTCCTGTGAAGAAAAAGGAAAACAATAGCTAGCTGTCACAACAAGCTGATATATACCTTTGATCAACCAAATGAATGTTGCAGGCATTTCTTATAGAAAGGAGATTGCTTATCGATCTGTATCAAAATATGCATGCTAATCCCAGGCAGCAGAGAGTATTTTCAAGTGGAGTTAATAATCTGATTGCTGTCCTGTCTGGTGCAATTCACTGAACTCGAAGCTCTAATCAGTCTGGGGTCTTGCAGTCAAATGTATTTTGCTGCTTAAATTTGGATTTGTGACATTGATTGAAGAGTCCTTGTAAAGGTGTTGACAAATCAAATTGTTTGTTCCAGTAGTGTTTTGCTAGAGATCAAGTCCAAAGTAATAAGCAGTGAATTTGTTCATTACTAGTAGGGTGAAAGGAATGATAAAATTCACCTGCATCATTATTGCAGACACAGTATCAATAAAAGATATGTTTAGAGAGAAGAAAATGTACTGGTATTTGTGGCTGAATGTGACGAGTGATGAAAGCTGAAATACAACATTGTAATTCAAGAGTTACTTAAAAATGGCTTGGAGAAAAATATTATTTTTTAAAAACCCCATCTTTACAAATCAGGGAGAAGAAATGAGATAAAAGCAGATTTTAAAACAGTGTTTGGGATTTAAATGAGTTTACTGGATTAAAAAATGTTAGTGAAAATATACAGTTTACAAGTGCTTGAATCAGTCTTATTCATTTACTCAAGCTGTGGCTATTTTCCATTATGTTAATTTTGGTTTAGTTAAAATAGTTAGGTGTATACACTAGATTTTGAGCAGTGTTCATGCAAAATGTAAGATTTTACGTGATATGCCTTGAAGAAGGATTTGTAGCAAAGGATAACACACTTTTTGCTAAGTTTTTAAGTGGGATTCTCAAGTCATCTGTCATTCAGTTAATTGATGTACTATTAATTAGGCTTTGTTATTTAATTTCTTCATCAGTTTCTGCGAGAAACAAATCTGCCTAAAATATTATTCCTGTGGCTCACATTTTCTTATAAAAACTGAAATTCACTTGAAAGAAAGGAAACTATTTAAATTTCACATCTCCCATATGTATCAGGCAGATACCAGGTTACTTTGATTCTAATTTTTGAGTTATATGAGTTAAGTTTGCATGTGACTCTTATTTCCATGTTGTCCTACATTGACTATCAAACAGGTGAATCTATTTCCTGACCTTCAGCACCAGAACCCATGAATATGAGAACAGCCTCATGTTTCTATATTTCTCTCAACCCATTGCAATGGAAAGCGAGTTTGCATTTCCCTGCTCAGGCTGTGGCAAAAAGAACATTCAACCAAACATTTTTCTGCCAGTGGTAAAGCACTTTGATTTCCCAAACACATCCTTTTTGTCTTCTCTTGGGACCTGGAGAAGGGTTTAAGGTGTTTGGCCGGGTGACCTAACGTGGAGCAGAGCTGAAGCACTCGCTGTGTGTGAGGTGAGGGGTCTGTGGCTGCAGCCCCAGCCTAGGGCTCTCCCCTCTCCTGGACACATCCTGGGTGTCCCAGCCCTGCTGTGTGGGGGTCACTTGTGTGCGCGTGTCTGAGCAGGAGGCAGCTGTGGGTCTGATGTGAGGTGTGCATCAGCCTTCCTGGAACTGTATATCTCTTTCTAGTACAGCCTAGGTAATAGAAGAGTAACAGTTTTGTTCACTGGAACTAAATACCTATAAATCTTAGTGAAGTGGTTAATTTTATCAGGTGATATTGAGAGAAAAAGGTAGACTTTACTAGGAGAAAAAAAAAAAGTGAAAATGGTTTAAATTTTTTAGAAGGATTTTTTTAAAATCTTTTAAAGTTTTTTTCTTTCACACTAAAATAAAACATCATAAAAATATTAAAATAACTCACTAAGGCTTGCTTAAAAAGTCTGATGGGATTTTATTTCATGCAACATCATTAATAATAAATATTTTCTTAATTCTTATTCCAAAAGAAATTTTGGAACTATCGTTCCAAAAAACGCAGGTTTGGAGTGTTGAGATTTATCAGTGTTCTACAATGGGGAAAAAAACCAGTAGACTCATTGTTTATACACTAAAATAAAAACTAACCTTTTGAGTGCATAAAGGATTTGTGGTTAGAGATGCTGGAAGCCAAGTTCAAGGTTTGTTTTTCTAGAGCAGAGTCTCTGTTTCAGAGTTGGTTTGAATAGGCATTAAACACTGCTCATCTTTGACCAGCACCTTGGTGCATCAGCCTGGTCTGACATGAACATCTTTGGATAAACATATTGCCAAAATATCTGCTGAACCCTTATGCTCTGATTAAACAAACAAACAAAAAAAGGCACGTTTCAGCTTATTTTGATTAAATTGTTTCATCCACATCTTTGTTAGCTGTCCAGTAGGCCATCGCTGACTTGAAATGGTCAGTTATAAAAACAGACTGGATTAAGAAATGGGTGTTCTTGGGAGCTCTCATGGTTTCTGAGTAATCATAGGATTAATGAACTTGGAAGTGACTCCCAGGGTCTCTATTCTAACTTCCTGCTTGAAGAAATTGCTGCAGGATGAGGCCAGTTTACTCCAGGCTTTGTCCTGTGAGCCTTAAAGTTCCAGGGATGGGCACTCCACAACCCCTCTAGGGAGTGTCCTCGTGGGAACAGTGTTTTCCTTATATTCAGTCAGAACCAAGGCTATTTCAGGACATGTTCTCTCTCTTTTGTTCTTCCACCAGGTCTTGTTGGCAAAGTTTTTGCAATCTCAGCAACCTCCAGGGTCAGACTTGGTATAAATTGCTGTTGGTGCCAGGTGGTTTATTTGCAGTTTAGAAGCAGACTGTGTAATCAGGGTGTAGCAAAGGGCTAGCTACAGGTGTGGGATTTTTTTTAGAAGGGGGACAGATGTGTAACCAAAATCCCCAGGTGAGGGAGAGCCAGGAAAGCTCCTTGGCTGGGGTTATTGAAGAATGCTGGCACCTGGCTTTTTTTGGCCCTCTTGCTGGGTTAGGAAGATTTGCCATCCCAATCCCAGAGGCTATCCAAATTCTCAAATGCCTCTTTTTTTCTCTGGTCAAGCTGTGTCCTTGGAATTAAATACTTTTTTTTTTTTTTTTCTGCTCCAAAACAAAAGATCATGACAGAAAATGTCATTCCAAATACACAATACTGGAGGTAGCCATGGATTCTTTTTCTTGCATTTTCTAATCCTTCCTGAAATGGGCCTTTGAGTCCTTTTTATATTCGGGTTCTTCTCCTACTGTGCATTGATTTAAAAACTATCCAAATGTTATTAAATATTTTTCCTTTTGGAATATGACTGTGTTCTCAGTTTGAGAGACTGACCTTTTTCTTTTTTCCTCTTGACATGCATGTAATTCATCCCATCAAACATATTTCTTCTGATGTTTCGCTTTTTTTGCTGTTCCACCATTTAATTTCAGTGTCTAGGGCCCCCTTCTGTTTCAGAGAAAGGCAGTGAAATGCCTAAGACTGCAGTCTGAAAGTATTTTTTTTTTCTTTATGGTGGTAACTTATTTCCTTTGTAGTCAAAAAGTTTTTCTTTTCTTACAAGAAAGTCTCCTGGATTCAGTGACATGGATAATTTTGCTTTCTTTTTGTATCCTCAAGTAGTCCCTTACTCTCCCACCCACTTACCCCTTGGGTTTTTTGTGGGAGTTCTGTGTCTGAGAACCATGCCACATCCCACACAATCCTTTATGAAAAAGAAAAAATGTAAACTACATAACCCTTCCAGAACATGTTTCGAAACCACAGCAGCCATCTGGTTTTCCAGAAGGCCTGCTGTTCTTTTCATGTTTAGAGGAATAGTTTGATAACAAACTTGTCTAATAAATATAGAGCTGAAAGACAACAAATAAGTGTTTGCCGTCTCCTGACATTTTTGATGTTTTCCTAATTTATAACTTTAAAGACTGTTAAAACAGATGGGGTTTAATATATTCTCCTGTACAAACACATGGCTGAAGTTGTGTACAATACCAGCATGTTGCATTATGCATACACTATCAGATTTCACTCCATCCATTTGTTCTACAGGAACAATGTTTAACTACTAGCAAGCATTTTTTGGTAAAGGTAATCTGTTAACCCTCATAAACAGAATGTAGTATGCTTTGTAGTAAACAAAAGTGTAGTAGAGCATAATCATTCATATTTGTGTAAACACTCTGTTTTATGATTTAATTAATGCAAGAAGATGACCTTGGTCAAGTTGCAAATATTTATTTGGACATTATCATATCATATTATATGGATGATAGGAGCTTCTCCTTAAACCCAGCATTGCCTGATATGATTAAATGCTTAGCTGAAATTTGTCTCGAAATAAACAGCAGTATATCAGTCTGAAAGCCCATATCCCTCCTTGGGGAGCAGGAATATGTTAAAGGGGGTGTCTGGTTGGCAAAACTAATTTGGTGCAGACCCAAAACGCACCTTTGCACCTCACCATGCTTTTCCACTTTGACTCTTTGAATTCATAGATTTCTTAACAGCTCACAAAGTGCTGAAACTCTTCTGAGACTGCTGTCTCAGGTAAAGGGAAAAAAGAGATTTTATGAAATCCTATTCAAACAAATTATCTATCCAGTTATTAACATAACAGCATTCACCTGTGTTTTTATGGAAAGTTCCACCCATATATACTGTAACTCATAATGCTGGAGAGTTATTAAGATATTTCATGGTTCTAAGCAAACTTTGAAATCAGCAGTGGAACATAAAAGAAGGCGTCTCTGCCACCCTACCACAATTCATGTTAAAACATGGAGAAGATGCCCTCCTAATATGAAAATATCAGTGTGCAGAGTCATATCATAGCTTACTTTATTTTTGCTTCGGGAAAAAAAATTAAGTCACTAAATGTTGACTTTACCCCATTATTTAGTTTTACTATGGTAGAATATTTTAAATGACTGCCACTTTCCAGAAGGTGATTTGTTAAGTTCTGTGAATATGAGAATTTTTTCTGCTTAGGGATGAGTGTGACAGAAAATACTGGCTCTGATCCAGCAAGACACTGAAACCACCTGCTAAACTGCTCCTGTAGTTACTGTTAGAAGTATAATGAATTAAATGAAGGACTATATTTAATGAAGGACTGAATAAGTTTGGGATGAGAGGACCCAGCATCTACTGAAATCATCAGGTCTGTGTAGTCTAAAGTACCAGTTTAGTCTGATTTTTCAGAAAGATGTGTTCTGGGTCAACTTTGTAAAAATTTGGACTATATAAAATGGTTGTTTTCAGCCTGATTTATTTTGCTTTAAAATGAGGTTTTCAAACAATTTGCAATCTTAATTTTAGCGGTTTGACTGTTTTGTGTGTTAACAAAAAGAAATATGCAAATGAGGATACCACTTTGTTTTCTAGCAAAATATATTTCTGTCCAAACACTTGACTTTATAATGTTCTTTAGAGTTCTGTCTTGTAATTATAAGTTAAACCTGCATTTCTCTTTGACTTAACCGTTGGGTTGTGTGAGGTTGTTTATACTTGCATTTTCATTTATTCTAGCTCTCTGTTCATCTAGATCTGCACTTACTGTACTTTGCACTTGTGAAGTTTGGTTTAATTTTATCAATTTTTGGCAAGAAAGTTTTATCAATATATGTAAATGTTTCCCTTTCTCCAGTATCCTGAAAAATCTCCATACAGATATTATTTTGTTGATTAGACAATTAATAAAGAATGGTAAGTAGGAATTTTGCCTGTTTAGGCCAAAGAATCAGAATTCACAGAAGCTCTATTGTTCCCTATCTCAAACTGGTTCAGCGAATTAACTTTGAATGCACCTTTTAGAAGGTGAATACTGAGGGTTGTACTTGTAACTTTGTTTTCTGTGCTATTTTACTATTTAACTATTTAAAGGTTCTATGCAAATCCTGATTTAAGGAAAGACTTTTGTAAGTTTTACTAAATCTTAACTATAAAGCAATCCCAAAGGAACTGCATTTTATGGATATGCAGATGGCTTTTTTGGGACCAAAATTTCTTCAAGGTTGGTTTTTCAGTCGCAGTTGGCATCTCTTGTTGCTCACCATGCCAGTCAGGGGTGTTTGGCCATTTGGGATCAGCACTGACATAATCTCTGCTGCTGAGTTTCCTACTCTGGGAGGTTGGACAGGGACTTTCTATCTGACACATTCAAGTGCTTAAGTATCTTGCTCAATTGTGGCTACAGCATAATGGACAGAGCTGAAATCTGTGAAGTGAAAGGTGCCTAATTTTTGAAAGTAAACTTTGCCATAGCAATTTGATCAAGATGGAGTTCATATTGGAGTTTCATTTTGCTTGTGACATCAGTGCTCAGCTATCTGGTTATACTTATGTGTGTCTCAAGAAGATTTGTCACTTCTAAGAACTTGTCCCTCAGCCTGTAGCCTTACAAAATTCCAGTCAGTATCAAAAAGATTTTTAGCACTGCAGATTTTGTGATCTTAAACAACTTTGTTTTTTCTCTTCTGCTATATTCTGAAAAGAAAAACACAACACACAAAAAAATAAAAGCAGCCAAACCCAAAAAATATGCACATATTTAAATCATCCATTAGGATTAAAATGTCAAGCTCTAAAAGCTCTAGTTTTACATTTCCCTCTAACCTTAGAAGTAACATTAAATGTTACATGATTGGATATCTATTTCAATTCAAGTATGGGAAGCTGAATTTATATTAAATTTCAGATTCTGGATGTTTAGGAACAAAAAATGCTTTCTTTGGATTTCATTGTGATAGGAAAGGTTTTAATTTTCTTGTGTGGCTTTTTTTCTCTTATTTTGAATATTGTCAGCTGTGTAGCCCAATGGATGATTAAAGTTATGCTGTGGTAGGAGTTTTGCTAGGTCTGTGTTTTACCACATTTATACTGAATGTAACTGTACCTTTTGTGTGCATGAATGTCTGTTTTGTGTACTCCTTGCACCTTTTATTTCTTCTTCTGTGGGAAAGTATGTAATTATCAATCCATACGTCGCAGAAAGACTATACTAAATCCTAAGAAATGTAGTTTTGATTTTAAAATATTCTGGAAGCTTTTATAGTTTGTTTTGAAAGAAAGTATGAATATTTTTCTCAGATCTTACTCTTTACTTTCAGTTGAGTCCAAAAATGTAACTGTTCTTAATTGTTGCATGCGGAACAACAAATCCATAAGCTATAAGCTGACTCAACTGGGGTTTGCATTATAGACCACCAGCAAATGTAATTGTATGCTGTACACTTGATGAAAAGTACAATATATATCCTCTCAGTAAGGGTTCTTTATTATAAAAAGGCTAGGTATTGCTTGGGTATTAACTATACTGTACTAAAACCCATAAACACCTTTTTACACATAGAGTGCACACTTCAATGCAACAATCAAATGCTTTTCTATAAATAGCAAACTTATGGAAAAAGAGGCCTTTGATTGCTTTCCAAGAATGCATTGAAGCCTTAGAGGGACTTTATTTGATTCCAGGAGTTGAGTGCTGGTGCATGTACGTCAATATCAGATCTCTCATAATTATTAAAAAATATGCTTTTGTTTTAATATTGGAATGAACATCAATTACAAGTGAAGTTTATCATATTATGAAAAATTTAAGTTTTTTAGGTAGTGCTCTACATATTTTAATATTGTTAATGCACAAGAGGTAGATATTTTTTCTGTAAAAGTAATGTATCCACAAACAGACGGCTAAAAGTAGTGTCAAATAAGGGGTGAGGGCTGGAGGGGAACTTTTCTCTGGTGATTACTTGAAGTCACTTCTGTGTTGAGCTTTGGGTGAAGTGTCAGACTTCCTTGCTACAAAGAATTACTGTGAAAAAAAGCCCATTTTGTTTTATGTCTGGAACAGGTGACGCCTAAATGCTAAGTGCGCATTTGGTTGAATGTTAGATGGGAGCTGCCCGTGGCATCAATCACTTAATTTCATTGTCAGGCTGAGAAAGCAGCAGTTGTTTTGTCTAAAGGTGGGACTGAGTTATGTGTGGGCTGACTGCACAGCAGATGGAATGTGGCTGCCTCTATGTATGAATGGTGTCATGCAGCTATTAACACACATGCTACAGATGGCCGCTTGTAACCCAGTGCATAAAGCTGGGAACTGCAGCACAGGGGGTGTGAGCCATGCAAAGATGGAATATTTTCATATTTTCTGTTTGCCTGCTTTGCACTGCCCTGTACATGCTCTTGGTGTTTATATGAATGAATGAATAAAAGGTGGCTAGCAAGGAAGTGATTCTTTGCAGGTATTCTGCTCATACCCAAATTCTACAGCTAAGCCAAAGTAGCGTAATTATTTCCTTAGAGGAGATGTAGAAACCTTTTGCACAGTAAAATATAAAGAATTTATTTATCCTTCAGAGCTCACATTTTTGAAAGAGCATCTGTTTTTCATTGAAGATGCATTTTTCCCAAACTGTGCATCTGGGAAATTTGAGTCACAAGAAAGTTCACAACTTGCACAAAATGACAGCTTGCCTTAAATTAGGAATCTTGATTTCATAGTCTGGTGGTTTGCTCTTGTTAGTCCATCACATTGCTTGCTTCTGGCTCTCAATGTGGTTCAGAAATTTATTTTTTTTTTTTTTTTGTCTCATATCCTTATAAATGGGTGCCATTGGCTGGAATAACTAGTTTGACCGGCTGATTTGTGTTTACTGGCTTCCATGTACTTTTGGTTGGCTACAGGAAAATCTTCGTGGTTTTCCAACAGCTTGATTTGGAGGATGAAAGAAACATCATTTTTGCTGCCTTATCATGAGGGAGTGCCTTGGATGATGTGGGATTTCTGTTTTCCCAAGATGTTTTGTGTCCTTGCTTTAGTGGGTCAATAGTGAGACAGGCTTTTGGGCTTATGCAGCCGTATAACTACTTGTGAATGTGCAGGTTTCCAAATGGCTTCGAGGTAACAATTAGCTTCTTATAAACACCTATAGGCAACCATTTTTAAGACCTAATTCCCCAGGAATACAGATTCTGTTGTCAGAAACAGAATCAAATGATTTTTTTTATAATGACAATGACTTCACTCCAAATTCTTTCATTATGTGTGCAGTGGCTTCATTTGCAAAGAGCTGACCATGGTATTTGTTTCAGCACACTAATCCATTCCTGGGAGAATTGGGTTTTTGAGGTTTTTGTAGCTTCAGCAGTTTTGCTAGGTAACTAAAACTTGTTAAGGTGTTTGTATAGATGCCTCATTTGCAGAGAATTGCAGTGGATTATGGTATGACTTGGGGCAAATTACTTCCTGTCTATCTCTTTCTTCACTGTCCCCTCTAGTGAGATTCTAGACTCCTTCCAACATATTGAACTCATTCAAACTCAGCTCTTGCCTGGAACTTGTAATTGTTTATTGAAGGAACTCATCTAGAGCCAAAAATCTGTTCACAGGTCTGTGGACTTTTATGCAAAAACTTTCTTCCAAAGGCTGTGCTAATTAAGGAGTGAGCACCTCAGTGTTCCTTTAGCACCTGAGGTAATATGAAAGCTATGGATGCATGAAGTCCTTATGAAGAAGCAGCTGAGAAAAGCAAGTTTGTTGAATAAGGGGTTTACATTCATTACCCTGAAGGACAATAAAAGAAATGTGAAAATCCAAAAGAAAATTGAAAATTCCTGGTTGATAGGTAGATGTCTAAAACAAGCCTTCATAATCTAGAATATATATAAGGGAATGGGGGAAAAAATATATATATCTTTCAATAGTCTCAGTCTTTAAAAATGAAACAGTGGTTTTTGCAAGCATAAATATATTTAGTCCTGTTTTTTCTTATATAAATGAGTGTAATCATGAATACACATGATAGAGATTTTGAAATTTTGTATATCTGAATTTAGCTTTTTTATTTGTTTCTAATAAAGGCAAAAATTTTTGCTCTTCATGAGTTACCATAAACATATTTTGATGCAGTCAAGACAAGGAGGAGCTTTCTGATTTTTTCAGTCTTATGCTACTGTAAATATTTAATCAAGTTTTAAACATTAAAGAAGCACTTGGGCCTTCCTTGTACAGTTTTCCCGGTAGACTTGTAGATCTTATTAAAATCATTTGTTATGTTGGTGGGGTGTTTTTAAATGAATCAGGCTTAATACCCTGGTTCTTCACCTCTGGAGGAATGGGTTCAAAGATCTAGCTCAGGTCACAAGGTAAATTAGCTGGGTAGCCCTAGCAGAGCCCCTTGTGGATGGACAAACTGATCTCTGCTGTTCTTTCCCCAACCCCCCACAAAAAAGTAGTGTTTTCCTCTTTACCCAGCATGTAAAAAGACTTTGAGTTAGCAAGTTACTGGCATGTTTTGGCATTAAACATAATTCTGCAATTGTATGTTCTGTGTTAAGGATCCAGGCTTTATACAGGCTGTTTTCAAAGCATAAACACACTTGAAAGTTTTGGAAATGCCTGTAAATAGTTATCCATGCTCTACTCATAACCTTATTTATTCAGAGAGAGTTCTGTCTTTATAGTGGACCACAAATCTGTTCAGTACTCACATAGCAATTACTGCTGTGTTTAACAGAAGTTACTTGCTTTTCCTATGGAGCATCCTTTTAGTTTTTCAGTTCTGCTGCTGGTTTCTCATAGAGTTGTGATCCCAGACTTGTTTAGGGAGTTGTGATGTCAGCTTCAATGCAAACTTGATGCCAGTAAACTATTTCGTTCTTTCTCTTTTCATACTTTGTTTTTTCTCACAAGAATATCCAGGAATTAGTTGAGAAGTCTGACTCTTTTTTTACCAATAGTGAAAAAATGAAGATTTGAAGTTTTTTCTTCTCTTAAAATATTGACAAACAGTCAGAAGTACAGTTCTCAGCTGGGAACTTGATGGTAGATACAGATATTAGGGAAGACTCACATCAGCTAGCCGCACTGGGGAGCGAGTAAATGTTTCTTTTCTTGGTCCACTAAATAAAGCAATAGAGCAGCTTCTAAAAATGATGTTTTGAGATAAATAGTAAGGATCATCCTGTTACTTTTGGTACTCTTATCCACAGTGCCCACCTGTCATCCTGAAACTTAAAATTTTTGTCATAGGAAAGGGAACTTCTCTTTGCTTGTTTGCACAGTGCTAAGTGCATGTGAGTTCTTGCCCAGAGATTCTGCTATATTATTTGTTATAAAGTTTTTATTAATTGAAAGTTCTCTTTGTTCTAAAATGGCTGTAAAATAAGCTATAATAAATGTGAATTTGGATGGATTCTTGACCTCAGCACGTGGTCCTGGTCTCAGGGGAAAAATCATCTGGAGAAATTGTAGACATACGTGTAAAATTGAACAAATAACAGAAAATTAAACTGGTAGTATATTCATTTGCAGTTTGTTTCTAGATTTGTTTGAAGTTCTTAATTTTATTTTGTTGATGTAAAAACTCTTTTTTAGTTTTCAACTGTGTAAGTGTTGAAAGAACGCAGAAGTAATAATTGGCTTCTATCTTTTCAGTACTGTAAACCACAACAAGGTCTAATAATATTCACAGCTAATAAATAATGCAAGACTGGCAGGCTGTACAACCCTGTTTAATAGCAAAGACTTTAGGAAAGCACACAGAATCTTAAGTTCTTTCATTATTTTTGACATTGATTTGTCATTAAGAAAATATATTACTTCAGGTTAAATTGATCTGAAACATCCATTAATATAGGTGATAGATTCCTTTTTTTGTTTCACTTCCTTGATATCTCAAATTAAGCAATGCAGAAAACGCTAATTGTACTGAATATTTTTCTCTGATAAATTTTGTTCTGAAAATAGGACTGGAGATCTATGGTGACAGGTAGATGCAAGTCTGTATTAGGCTTGCTGCTAATAAGGTTGGGGTATAGTTGACATCAACCATCTATAAAATGGATTAAACATTACTTACCAAAATGTACCAGAATATATTCACAACTACATCTAGAGAATTAATGACCCCCACAGTACACAGAGGTGCCTGGACAGAAGGGAATATTTTTTCTCACCCTTTTTGACGTCCCACATAGATTTATTTTTTTGTACTGTTGCTTATCTATACAGTTCATGCCTGCTAAAACTGCTTTGTGTACTCCACATGGCTGAGAGTCTTCAAATACTCTCATTTTAACAGTTGAAAGCAGTTCTGAAGTTCACTGTTTTCCCAGAGCAGATTTCTTTCTCTGTCCTTTCACTGAACTCCTGCTCTGCTCCTTACCTGCTTTACTCAAAAAAACAATTCAAAATAATTTTTCTGATCTGGGTTAAAAGACATGCTCAACTCTTTCACAAGAGGATGCAAGCCTAATGTTTCACATGCTTTATTTTGTTGTTTACAAAATGGTTATTATAGGTCTTGGTTTTTTCAAAACTGTTGTCAAAGCTGTACTAATTTACTTTTCTTCCCACAAGAAGTTGTCTCAAAGAAATGTCACAGAAAGATGATGCAGCAAATCATAGTGAGTCCTGTAAAACTAATGGCATTAGAGTATCTTATACAACCATGTCTATATGATCTCCAGCATGTCTGTATTTGAGGTATACATTCATAAAAAAGGATTCTTTGAAAAAATTCTTTTCAGAGTCTGCTTTTATGTGTAATTAAACTGTTTTGGGTTCAGTTCTTCAGTTAAAATCAGTTCTTTTTCATGCTACTGAGCTTATTCTAGAAGGCTCTAAGAAACAGCTGTGAGAAAAAAAGCGCTGTGCTTACAAATAACTTCTCCCAAAATCTGCCTCAGTGTCTATAACATACATTTATAAGATTTGGACTGGGAGAGTACAGTGCTATGCGTGACATTCTGGAGCATATTTAAGCAAAATTGATGGGTCTTTGGAACCGTGGAAAATATTTCTGCAATGCTAAAACTTGTGGATGTTTCATTGTAATTCTTTAACATCTGGGTGTAAAGAGCTATCAGACTTCAGGGCTCATATTTCATGTTTGTATTTCAAAATTATCAAACATGGAGATGATCCAGGGATGCCTATTCAGGTTCCTCATACTTCTGCCAGGTATGTCATGGAGGCAGGAACACTCAGGAGATTTTCCTGACACTCATCAGCTACAGTTACAGTAAAAGTGAAAGCGTGGCATGCTGTTCACTAATGCACAGCAGCACAGCAACTTTGATTTTAGATAGATTTTGGTGGCAGTAGGGCTGCGTATGCATTACACACATGCTTAGAGTACCTCCCTGAACAAGTGGTTTTGGTACTGAAAAGGTAGACAGGAAGTAACCTGTGACAGCAAGAAGAAAGAAGTGGTCTGTCAAAATCATGTCTCTGTTTAATTCTTATGGCAAAAATATTTGTAATGTGTTGAAGTTTTGTTGACATATGAGGATGCAGACATTTCTCCAGTGTTGACTACACTGAGTATAGTGCTGACTGCTACATTACTGTACTAATGCAGAATTATTCTTTTTTAATTTTTGTTTTCATTTTCGTGAAAGTCAGAAAGTGACCATATATCGTAATTATTTTTCTAGATTATTTATGGAGGGTTTTTCTGTGTTGGAGAACGCTTTTTAAGATGTTAGGAAATGTCTGTAAAACCATCCACTGCAAAAGCACTGCAAAAGCTATGGGAAACCTTTCCCAGCATCAGCAAGCCTTCATAAAGAAGATTTTTCAAGTACACTTTTAAAAATTAAATAATTAAAATGCATCTCTCCATTCTGTTACCATTTTATTTTAAATCAAAGAATGTCATATTGGCACTTCATGATTTTTTTTTAATATTCTACCATTTATAATGACCATGTTTAATTGCTCTAATTTAAAAAAACGCTATCTGATTGCCTGCATGCATATAACAAAAAACGTAATTGTCTTGTGCAAACCACTGAATAGATTTAGGAATCTTCAATAACAAAATTACATTAATAGCATATGCTATTAAAGATGATTGATGGCAAAATTGGAAGCATACTGGTTTTACACCACACAAAAGAGTACGGTGCTTTGAAGATGGTTCTGAGAGTGTCAACAACAGTACAAAGAAGAAAAACAGTGTAATACTGAAAGTCCCACTTGACTGAAAAAATGGTTTTGGAAGTGGTGTAGATCAAATTTTATTTTACTTAGAATGACAATATTTCTCTACTTGTTCTGAATATCTCTTGTGTATGTGATAACACATTTCAAGCTATATCATGCTTAAATCTGTTTAAATACTTATTTTATCTCACAGAAGAAGAAGCAGCTTTGCTTATAGCCAGGTTTCAGAGACTAAAAATCTCAATTCTATAATATTTTTCAGTCCGTTTAATCTGTCTTTTATAGCACTTCCTACTGTGAACATATAAGCAAACGTGAGTTCCATTAATCACTTTGCAGTATTCTGAACTTTGAAAGCTTGTTCCCATATTTAAAAGAAATTAAAACTAGAAAAAAAAAAAAAAGAATGCAGGGAAAGAGATGGAGATTATACCATTCTTAAGTTAGTTTGAGAGTAGCTTCTGGTTTTATTGGTAGCATGACTGTAATGTGAAGTTCTGTAAAACTTTAAAGCTTTACAGCAGGCACATATTTAATACATACATTACTTCTATAAGGACATTAATTTAAATTATTATCTACCCTACTCCAGTTTTACACTGTACTCCTGATTTTTATTGTTACCTTTTAAAATAGCAGGTATTTTTCCATGTCCTTCTGAGATTTACAGTCCATGTTTTAAAGGGCATTTGATATTCATCAGTTTTCTAAACATTAATGTTCTTTCCTTTTTATATTCATAGCTAAAGTAATTCTTGTCCAGGGTTACCATATGTAAACAATTATTTGCAATTTTTGTAAGATAATTAGGATTAATAATTGGACTTGTACTGGTAGATTCTTCCAGGAGCACACAGAGTTTCCCCTTTGTTTTTGTTTTGTTGATCGCATTATTTATTAGTTTATTTATTAGTTTATTTATTTATGAGTTTATTTATTTGTTTCTTGCATTCTTATTTAGATAAATGGTTGATTATAATATTTGTTTAAAAATCAAATATTTTACATGTAACAGTGCATAATATTAATGAATACAATACTTCTTTATCAGACTCAGACTGCTGCTGTTCTCCATTTTAAGACTTTGTCCAGTCACAGGCAAAAAGAACAAGTATTCTTATTTTAGACCATGTGAGTTTGATTCTTTGGATTTTAGTGTTTTATTTTTGCATCTTATAATGTACTTACATGATAATTTAATAAAAACTATTTGAGAGGGTTTGGTTGACATTGTGACATCACTCATTTTGCTCATAGTTCATACATCCTGAAGGGAATTTTCCATTTCTAGTGATTACTGCTAACAAACATTATTTTTGCTTTCTTCAGAAAATTCTTTTGTACTGCAAAAGACTTGTTGGTGATCTCAGAGATGCACACAGTCCTTTCAAATTACCTGTAAATTTGTAGTTATATTTTAATACCTATATTTTAATGTAGTTTAATTTTAGTGCCATTAAAAGATTATAAAATATTTTGAAAGAG
Organism: Rhipidura dahli; assembly: GCA_013399225.1. Lineage (NCBI taxonomy): Eukaryota > Metazoa > Chordata > Aves > Passeriformes > Rhipiduridae > Rhipidura > Rhipidura dahli. The sequence continues at coordinate 591,741 of VXAC01007103.1, read as the reverse complement.
AAGATTTTTCTTTTTCTGGCAAGCAGGTGGAGGGGTGCTGCCTGCAGGACCCACTTTGTCAGCAGGAAACTAGTCTCATAAATTTTTATTGAAATGAGCTCATTAGTTTTAATTTTTACCGGCTCTTTAGTAATTCAGGGAATAGTTTTCCATTTTTGAAAAGCAACCAATCAATTGCTTAAATATATGCATTATTAGATGTGTGTGCTGGCCTTTCCAAGGATGGTATTAAGCAAAAAGATATTGTTGACATTTAGAGTATTGGTTGGAGCATTGCTTCTGTGATTAATTAGGACCCAGAACATTTTTTGTCTCTGGCTGGTTGGCTGTCCCCTTCCCCACCCTGCAAGGTATAAACTTTATTCAGGCCATACTGAGCATCTCTTACCTATAATTAGCATTTCTCTGAATGTAACAGATTCAGTTCCCAACTTCGAGGAAATAAGCCTTCAGGCGGTGCAGTTCATTAAAAGTGAAACTTTTCTCATACCTGCTCAGTACACAGCATTTTTCAGTGATATGGTGAGAAAAGTACTTTTATAATAGTAACTCGCTGACAACATTTGAAGTGAAAATTGCCAGAGTTCTTGATTCTTTACACATTTCTGTGACTGATCATCATTTCCTTAGAATTCCAGAGACTTGTGTAAATCATGCCTACGGGGTACATATGTTAGATGTTAACGAGAAAATACTTCCCAGAAATCAAATGTAGGATTCTTAAAGCTTTTGAAGTGCACCTACAAGGTTGAACGATGAGATCCTTGTAGAACAGAATGAAGAATTAATTCATTTGAGAACTAAAATGTCAAAATTACTTTAGTCATAAAAAAAGTGCTTATTATTTATCAAACAAAATAACTGTTACTGAGTAAGTGTAAATCTATTTTAGGTTATATGTGCTATGGAAATGCTTAATCACTAATACACAGAACTAATGTCTGGTGACATGTTCTTTCAGTAATTTATGTGGATAGAGCTGTCATAACCTATTAAATGCAACTTGGATGATATATATATTGATATATATGTAATAGCTATCAATCAGAGGAATGGTAATATTAGGCATTCGTTTAAGTGCATCAGTGAATGGTCTAATTTTATATGAGTGCACATAATTCCTATTGCATGTATCACTGTATTCCTCACAGCCACAGGCAATCATATAAACTCAGTTATAAATATCTTTATGAATTTCTTAGTCACTATGTTCCAGTCTCCAATTATTATTTCAGTGGCAGTCCTATGTTCATATTTAGCACCACTTTTTCTACACCAGGAGTCAGTCTAATGCATTCAGGCTTTTAAACTTTCAACCAGACCACTGAAGTGAAAACAAACAAAAAAAATTTCCTAGTAAAAGATGCATTCATATATGTATGTAAAATTAGATTTTATGATACTGTCAATTTGTGCATTATGTTAGACTTTAAAGTAGGTCTGGTCCTTACCCAGGGCTATATTGCTGCCCTTAATCATGCTACGTTGGACTTTTTTCCACAAGTGAACTAATTAAAATCAATACACAAAAGAATTTACCTCATTAGTAAGAGTGGTGGAATAGGGCTCTGCCTTGTTATTCAAGCCTGGGTATTTAACAGACTCACGAGGTCTGACTGTGTTGTGCTCCTGGTGCACTCCAAGCAGTGCTGGGAGAGACAGCAGGGCTGTATTGAGGTCATTTGTCACTACTCACAATAAAACAAGAAAATATGATGTTAAGGATATCACAGTCACTTTAAATGTACCTTTAAAATCACGTTAAATTGTTTCCTGACTCCTACAAAACTCTTAATACACAGAACTATAAATTTCTTGTTTGAACAATCCTGCATAAGTTTTATGTATGCTTAAGAATGTATTAAGACAAAATGTCAGAGTAAGAAAATTTAAGTATAGATGCAGTTGCAAACTTAAAGAAGACACCTGTAAATTTGATGACACAGCTAAGGTTTTCAAAACTTGCCAGTCGCTTTGGTTGTATTCATATTTGCAAAACGAGTTACATTAACCTAAATTTTGGAAAAACTGTCAACATGAAGTTAAAGTCTATTCAAAAAGTCACCAAGATTTGCTAAGTTAAAGGACTTGACTGAAAGTTGAAGTCTGGGGTTTTTTAATTTAATGTTTTTTCATTTAGTCAAGATGTCTACTGATCAGGACACACCCCAAAATTGCTGCTTTTTCCCTGTAATGTGAACAATTAGGGTATCAGTGTTCACAAGTTGTCTGGGAGAAGTAAAATCTTCAGATATACTGATTATATTTAACAGAAATTCTATAATACTGCTATCTCGGAATTTCTAAATTCCAGGGAAGAAAAGATAGATGGTTAATCTAAACATCTATTAACTTTCAGGTTTTTTTTGGTGAATTGAGAACCAAGGAAGACTTTGCAATGGTTGCTTAAGCCACACAATCTTTCCAAATCTCATTTTTCCTGCACTATTTTTAAAATCTTCTACAATACTTGACATTTTCATACTTTTAAAAAACGGTGTGAATGTGGTTATAGATATCTAGGTCACTGGATATGTCCGGGTTGTGATATGCTGTTACCATTCACCTTGAGTAGTCCTTTTTCAGACAACCAACCCTTCACCAATGCAGACATGTGATGGTTTTGTTGTCCAGGTTAAGGGCACAAGTGAAGTGGTTTAGTTCTCTGTCTCCAGCATTGGTGTCCTGAATGGATACAGAAGAGAAAGTTATTTGAATAGGTGCATAATTGCTATGTGTTCTTCATGTTTAAATCAATGCTCCAAACCCAGTTTTGAATCACTTCAATTCATTGCCAACCTATTTCCTTAATGAATGAATTCCATGATCTTTTCTTCTGTTTTTAATATTCTGAGGATGAGAAGCATCTGTAGCTTGCTTGCTACTATGAATTCTTAAACTTGGTTAGGTGTCACGGGAATAGTAATTGCTGCTAAAAAGTTGGATCAAATTTTAAGGCCAGTGGTAATAGCTGGATTTTTTTTTTTTCTGGCCATGCTTAGAAGACTTAAACTAAATTAAGAACAGCAATCCAATATTTATGTTTCTGCAGAAAAGATAAGTTAACATTGAAATAGTCCCATTTTAATTTCTTACACAAAAAACCTTAGTGGTTTATTTTTCTCAAGTACTATATAGGATTACGTTACAAATCATGAAGTCATTGTTTTGTGAAAATTCCTTCACCTGTTTCCTTTACAACCTTCCCCAGTCATCCCCCACATTCTGATACAATTAAAAGGCTCTTTTCATGGATTTTCTTTTTTTCTTTTTCCAATTTTTACCGTTACAGGTATTTAAGGAGAGTGCTAATGGTGTAAATGATCAGTATCTCAAGTCACTGAAACTGTCATTTTATATACTTGTAATCTCTAATTTGAAGGGTTCTGAATTTGATGGGGGAATTTGAAGGCTTTATTCATCTATTAAATTTGGAAGTTTAGTAGCAGACTGCTGGTGAATAGTCTGTTCCCTACCAGTTATCATCCATTGCTACTGTAACTTGTAGAATGCTCTAAAATTGCTCAGCTATGATAGCTGGAGTGTTTATAAAGAGAAACTTGCAACATAAATAATTTTAGAAGATAGAATTTCTGTGAATGTCATAGTCCTTTGAAGAACATAAGTGAAGGCATAACAGCAGGTATTTGTGAGTGGGTGTTGCCTCACGTGAGATAAAGACTGACTTCTGCCTTAACGCTCCAAATCGTGTGAAGGTCTGTGCAGTGTGGAGGTGAATCTGTATGAATCTGCCTTTAAACCAGCTCAGTTTTCTTTTCTTTTTTGTTTTTTTTTTTTGGAGTGTTGCAGGGAGAAGATGGTTGATGCACTTTAGTCTCACTCTTTTGAGGAGAATAGGTATTTGCGTGATATTGTTAAACTGGTTTCTTCCAGTAATTTATTCAGGAGTCTAGAATGCGAGATAAATAAAAGTGTTGGCTGAACAAATTAGAAGAAGCCAACAAGGTATGATCAACTTTTGGGCCTATCAGGAAGGAAAGTTTTTCAAATAATAAAAAAAATTCTCCTACTAGAAATCCTGTAAAATGAGGTTAGGTGGTCGGCATTATGCAGGAGATCAAACCTTATGAAAAGGTTTTCTCTCTTAGAAAGGTGAGACTTTGTAAGTATGTAATGGAGGCAGTGACAGCTCCTTTGAGAGATGGGGCTGAACTTCTCAGCCTGTTTTACTGGAGCACTGATAAATCTCATTCTGTCCCATTCTTTTAGAGGACCTTACTATATTTAAACTGTCTCACAACTGGTTTTGTTTCTAGGTTTCTACATGTGTCTGCAGGATGTAGTTTTTGGGATTATGAGACAGCAATTTAAAATCTGTTTTCAGTTTCAATAGCAGCTACTGTCTTCAAGGGACTTCTGAAAATGCTCAGAAATACTGAGCTCATTTCAGCATTTCTGCATGTCAGCAATTGTCTTGGGTTGTGTGACACTATGCAAGGGTAGGTTTTTTGGCGAACTTATCTTTGAAATATGGCTGGTGTCCCACATGTGTATTCCCTCTGCATGGAAAATGTTTCATATACATGGTGCCATACTGAATCACCCTGGGTTCAGCTATAAAAAAAAACCTCACAAAACAAGTGGTGCCTTTCCCACAGTGTCTTTCCTGCACACACATACACAAAAAAAGAAAGAAAATGTTTTGAACATCTTTGTGACTGTAAAACTGTTGAACACCTTAGTGATTGTGGAAAAAAATTACCAGGAAGGAACAGGCTCATTTCACACCTTCTTTAAGCAGATACATGGAAAAGTCATGAGAGATTTGTGGATGTGATCACTGCTGTTTAAAACTGGGGTTGTAGAGTATAAGAAGAGATGATGCCTTTAGTATACTTATTATTTGGCTCACAGGTACCTCTCAAATGTTAAGAAAAGCAGTGCAACTGTTGGTGCTCTGATCAAAGCAGATTCAAAAACATAGGGAGCTACAAGAAACACATATGCTTAAATAGTCTGCAGAGTTGTTTAACTGAATAAATCCAACACAGTTTCATTACATTAAAGACCAGCTGTTAGGCACAGTCAGGATGCCAATATAAAATCAACATATGTAATCTTGGCCAAGCTGGGTTTTTTCCCCATCAAAAAGAATATTTGTGCCAAGAGCATATGCTGCAAAAGGACTAAAGCACAGCCCCATTACCACTGCAGGGTACATAATTACATAAATTTACCTAAATATGGAAAAATTGTAACAAATAGGGGAGACTTGGCAGATATTTTGGTTTCACATTTGGTATTTGGCATAACACAGTGTCCTGTTTAATTCCCATTGCTGCTACTTAGTGTTTCCTTTAATTGTGGAGCACATGGCAGCTCTTATTCTATTTAATTTTCTCATAGCTGCTCTCACATTTTGGCTACAACCACATTACATGAAAAAGCACGTAAGTATGGATTATACTGTACTACAGCCTGAGGGTATAGCATATAAAAATAGTAATTTCTCATGCATAAAAGCTTCTTGAATACAGAAGTTAAACACTATTTTAGAAAACAAGTAAAAGACACAATGCATTTGTATACATGTATTGAAAAGTTTTAGTGTCCCAGAGTGGTAGAGGGAAGAAAGAAGGAAGATGATCTATTCCAAACCTCAACTAGGAGCTTTTGGTCTATTTGGCATCCTTTTGCATGTGCAGTCTGGGCACTGACACTGCTTTCCTTCTCGGTAACAAATCCCTTATTTTTGTTGCATTCTACACATGGCTTCGTGTTAAGGAAAATCTTAAAATGTCTAAGATTTTCAGTGGCCCTGAGGATAGGTTCAGGGATCTGGTATACATTTAGAGCAGAAAATTAAATATGCAGATCAGTACTACGGGAATTTAAAACATGCATTGTTACAAAGTGAGGGCTATTTTTTGATTGAAAGGACTACTCTATAGATATATTTTGCCTGTTGCATTGAGCATGTTTTTATTTTTCTCCCAAAGTTCTCAGAGCTCTTATAAACATTTCATCTTAGTGTTTGACACACAAATGGTCTCATGTCAAGTGGTTACCTCATTTTCTTTTTCTTCTTTTATCTCCATACGTATCTCTGGGCAATCTGAGTGTAAAGTTGTGCTGTAGTACTTAATGGGATATAGCATGAGAGCCTTTATTCTCAGCTGTAGGGAGCCCTTTTGCTGTGTTACCATTTTACTGATGTGTTCAGTAGCACAGATCTGTTTTTAAAGTAATTTGGGAACAATTTCTTGCCATTTCAGTTGCATGGAAATGTTGTTGTGAATGATCTTCCAGCTTGTATGGATGATGCTATGAGCCCCAAAGCAATTCAGTAATAAAGTTTGTTAACAACGTTCAAAAGAGGCTTCATTGCAGCTTTGAGGGAGTTTATTCTTGCATTTTTAATTATTGTTTCTTTTAAATTATAGTGCTTCATTAATGCACTCTTGCATTGCAGTGTAACAGAAAGCCATAGAATAGAAAATGTTGCCATATATTTTAAACTGTGCTTGAACCAATCTGAGCATTTATAGGACAAAAAGTTGACAGACCTCTTCAGTAGTTTCACATATTAGACTGTTTACTCACCCATGAGGAGGACTGCAAGAGGCTGTAGTATTATTGCACTACTCCTGAAATTAATGTCCAGTGGGCCCGTCTTACAGTCACTTGAAAGAATTCATGTAAAATGAGGATAATTGAATAATTATGACATCTGTTACTCCAGCACCTCTTAGAGGGAAATTAGCTGAGTAAATCACAGGTTCAAAGATGTGTTAACAATTCCATAGCAAATATAGCTGAAATATGTGGTGGGGGAAGGGTAATGGGGATGAAATTGAGCTCTCGGATAATCATTTGACACACAGGTAATTGAGCAGCTATCCAGTGGACTGATGAACACTTGTAAGGAATTTATTGCTGTGTATGATTTTTTTTTTTTTTTTTTTTTTTTTTTTTGTGGAATTTCTCTTCTTTTGGTGGTTATTCAGAATCTGCAGTCTCAAATTAGTAAGGACAATGGGGAAATAAATTATTTTTTAATTGCAAAATAACTCTCATATGTCATGTCACAATAGTGATAAATGGAAAAATAATCTCAAGCATTTCATCCTAGAAATAGCTTTTATTGGGTTATATAAGCAATCACCTTAATTTTGAGGTGGCTATTCAATGTGCAGTTCATGTGTGTTAAAAAAATACCAGTCAAATTCCCCGTTTACTATGGCAGCTTAATCCATAGATAGCAAAATATTATTACTTTGTTATTTTTCTCTAAATAACTTGTAGTCATATTTATGAGTTTAGTTGGAGAATGTCTGCACACCTTTTCAGAGTGTCAGAGTGGCTATCAGAAATATGAAGGAATATGTAATCTGTGAAAAAACAGTAAACCTCATTAAGAAAGGTTATTGCACCTATAGCTTCTTTTCTTAGTGCTCATTGATTAGAGATTAAACATTATCCTTTGTGCTATTCAGATTGGGATTTTTAATTAGGATGTCATTATTACACAGATATACTAAATGCTAAATTGATTTTTGAGACCTTTTGAAATAATGGCACTACTTCTGCAAAATGAAAATCATAATAGATTATTGACTTAGACTTGGCTTTTGGTTCAAGGGCACATCTCCGATGTCAACATTTTCAATATTTTTAGTTTCATGCAAAGAGACACTCATAATTAGGCTTATATTAAAAGTTTGTGCCTATTGACTCATATTTTATTAATGACAATACTATAACATTGATTGTCCTTGATTTATAATAGCAAACAATGGTGCCTGTTGCTGACGTGTAAACACAACATAAACTTTCAACTTGATTATTTTGTTTAATAATTTCTGTTCATGCCAGAAGTATCATAAGAGCTATTGGTATTTTAAAACAGATAATTCCTTCAGGTGGAAGTTGTTTTTAGATGAAGGAATACTTTTACTGTACAGAAAGTATCAGGTGCTTGAGGTTTATAAAGGATCCTTAAAGAAACTTTCATGATAGACCTTCAGAATAGAAACAGCATTTCAAAGCAGGCAAATACTAATACTTTTGTGTATTAGAGCCCATTTAATTAAATTTAGTCCAAATATAGTTAAAACTCTACTTTCATATTCGGACCCATTCAGCCTTTGTTTTTCCATAGACTTTGAAACAAGCTCATCTGTCTTGCTAAAATCTTCTAAAATCTAGCATTCATGATAGCTTTTGTTTGTAGACAGACTTGATGTATGCTACTTGTCAAGCATTGACAAATCAAACCAAAGAGCTGGTGTTGAAAAATTTGTGTGTCGAGATTGGAAATTCTCAGAATGGGGACTGTATTTTTCCTAGTAAGTTGTGGTGGCTGGTTGGTGCGTTTTTGATTCAAAGCAAGGAGAAAAGTCTCCCTGTAGCCAAGGCTATCCAGGATCTCTCTTGAAAGGGATCATTTCTCTGTGAGGGGGGACATGCCCATAAACTCCATAGCTATTCAAATCAATCTGTATAATATCCAAGGGCATGCCTTTTTGCCCTACTTGCTCTTCTTGAAACATAGTCTGTGTTCTCTTAGAAAGAGACAGGCATGAGGCAGCACGGCGATATCAGTTACCTTTCTGTGTAAAATAGCCTTCTGCATATAAGTTTTCCTGTTGCTCCAGTCTTAAACCTCTGCTTAGCTGGAATTCCATGTATATGGTCAACATCTTACCAATTCAAGAGCAGGAAGAACATCCCTCCCACAACTAAGAAAATACAGTGCCTTGAAAATCTATAGAAATACTTTCCTTCAGATGATATAATTCATGTCTCCTCTTTGTTGGTATAAAATATCCTCATGCACTACTTCTCTGCTTCATATTTATAGTTTGGTTCAATGCTCTTAAAGGCCTTTTCTGAACTAACTAATCCTACGTTTCTATATGCATAGTGGTCTAAACCATAAGTTCAGATCTAGAGGCAGTTGAAAGTATGTACAACTGTGTTAATATGAGAAACTGCACATTGCTTCCTACTAATAAGGAATCTGCATTCTATATTCCTCATTTTAATTAGAGTGTACTAAAGTAAAATAGTCTAGAAAACACTGTGAAGTTGCCTTTTTATTAGACACTTAGAAAAAAGCATATTTTTTATTGGTAGTGATTTAACGTGTGATGTCTTTCTCGTGATTCAAGTACCAACAAATGTAGGATGTGCAGTTTAGAAGGATTTATGGTAACTTTAAATGTAGTGGCTAAATATTCTTGAATAAATTGTGGGATGGATTAAATTTGGTTTAGACACAGGACTTTTAGTAAAGTTGCCTATTTATTCTTTTACAACATGGTACAGGTGTGTGATACCTTGGTACAGACCCACAATGTATTTAGATATATAGCTTCTGACTATGGGCCCTGCTTGCAATCACGTGTGTCTGCTTCTGTTTTCTTAAATAGATTCTGCTCATACCCCACAAAATATTTTCTCAGAGTCTGTCTGAATGGGAGTTTGTAGACACTTAGTGGGAGTTAAATATCAAAATACTTGTATGCCATCTACAGAAAGTCTTAAAATCAGAAGATGCAGCCTCCCTTTGAGGCCAATACTTTTTTTTTGTTAACAGATAGAATGTTAATTTGTCTCATCACACTGAATAAGTGAAATTGAAAAGGGGAAAAAATAAAACTGCACCAGTTGTATTTTAGTGAAGGAAGGATATACCACGTTTTGTCTCCCCAAAGCCTTTAGTAGCACATTTCTGCATTGTGCTGTATATTTATATAAGGAGCTTTGGATTGACATAAATATATTTGAGTATAGAGAGCTACCTGCAGAATGGGACTTGATTCATTTGAAGTAAGATACTTACTATGGGGACAGTCTGTGAAGAACCCATGATGAAAGAAATGAGTGTTAAATTCAAATTCATATACTGGTGAAGATATAAGAAACTGTTCAGGAAGCCAATTTTACTAAAACTGGTTTTAAGTACTCAGAACAGGAAGCCATTTAGCATGGACGTTAGATCTTTCTAATGACTGTCTAACTGGAAACAGGCTATCTTAATTCTCAGCCCCAAGCAAGTACAAATGGCCCTGCTTCCAGACTTCATTGCAATATTTATTGCGATCTGAATGGAAGACTTTTGACACCGTAGTCATAAAAATTACAGGGGACCACTTATCTGCGTTTGATATGAGACAGAGCGTGGACCTGGAAGTTCCAGTCTCCAGCAGGCTTTACCATTACTATTTAATGGTCTTGATGGCCAAAGACCAGTTAAAAAGGTAGTGGTGATCCAGCACATTTCCTTCAAATATATAATTTTTCCTCTCTTCTGAGAAAAACTGCATGTGCATTGTTCCTATTGATGACAAGAGACACAAATCAAAGCATAACTAAGCAGGAAGTGAGTACCATTTGTGATTTCACCTTAAAAGCATTTTGTTTACTACACAATTTGATATTTAGTCCTGAGAAACATTACAAAGTCATACAACAAGTTCTAAAAAACAGAATTACAGTTTTTCTTTTATTAATGTTAGAAGTTGCTAAATTTTTACTCTCTATAGACATGTCCATAACACTTTCTCTTGTATTAACACTTTTCTCAAGTGTTAAGGTAGCTTGTCTACAGTTCCATCTATACCACAAATTCTGAAAGATTTTTGCAAAATAAATAGTTTTACTAAATGCCCATAGAGATATTCTCATAAGTTAAATTTTTTCATATTTATAGGTCCACACCAGATCTTTCATGATGTATAAAATGAAGACATTGTACTTCATTATATTTGTCAGTCCTTGGTCATCAATTCAAGTAACGATTTTGTTATTAAAATTTGCTCATGTGAGAATTAGTAAAGCTGTGTATCATTTAAACTATTAAATAAGTTACTTGTTTTGACCAATTGCATATCCTATTTCAAGCTAGGTTTACACTAAGAACAGAGGTGGTATCTGCTCAACATTCTACAGCCATCAGGGTTTCAAATCTTGAAAAGAGGCAGGCTGCTCTCAGCAATATGTTGTCTGCTGCTTTAGGACATCCTTTTGGACTACTTTGGACTAATCATCATATTGTCCCTCAAACCACAGGTTTGTTGTTCTGGTAGCCTTTCTGTGTGGAACAGTGTGGGGGAATCCTTTTTATTGAACTAGATCAAAAGTAGAAAACCTTTAATAAACTATAATGTAAGCAGTGAAAACCAACAAATATGATAGTGGAAAGAAATTGATTATATTTCATTATGTTTTGTTTTCTCTCATATTTTCCTACATCTCTCCACTACTTCATGTCTTTCAGATAAAGACTTTAAGATGTTCAACATGACTTAATCAGAGATTTGTCATTCAATCAATTATGGAGAAACGTTTTGTTTAAGTGCCCAAGCCCCAAAAGCCATATACTTACTGTTCATGTATGAATTCAAATTAATGTTTTTCATTATTAAGATGACCTGTATTAATTACTACAAACTTGGTGAAGGGCAGATGTGATCAATTTCTAGTTTAAGGCTGTAATTCATGAGTATATGTTCCAGATATACATAGGACAATAAATATTTATTCCTTTATACAAATAGCTTTTAAATAGCAGAGCTAGAGCACTATGACTACTGGGGTGGTGGGGTTAAAAGTTTAAAGTCAGATTTTTTGACTGTGTCACATCACGAAGTTTGGAGTTATCAGAGTTGGTGTTTGAAATTGATCCATCTCAGGTTTATGCAAACATGTCTCAGGCTGATCAATTACACAGGAACTCTATTTAGGTAATTGAACAATTCAAAGCAAATTATTTCATAGTTCATCTCTGAAGGGAATCCCTTGCTGTTTGTTTAGTCAAATTCCTGAGTTAAGTCTCATCTTAAAAACAAACTAGCTAGGCAATTGATGTTATGTAAACTAGGCCTAGTCCCTATTCCATAAGCATCTTTGGAAGCTTGTTATGCTTCATTTATGCTCTGAATTTGATGTTTACATATCCCAAATGTGCTGTTTTGCTGTTTCTGATTTTTAAAGCTACCACAAATGGCTTAACATTAATTATCAAGTATTTTATTTAGTCACTAAACCCAAATTTTGTTTCTGAATATAAGCAGCTCTTCTGTAGTATTTTTTTTTAACGTATCTCAGATTGCTCTACAAAGCAAAGTACATATTCTTCCTCCTTCCATGTGGAGCAGCTGATGGGAGAGGAAGTCGTATTAAAGGAATGTGGGAGTAGAGCTGAGATCTAATTAATTCACATAGTTAAATTAGGAACTTAGAAATACTGTAGGAAGTTTAATTAGTGGCAAGAACTGCTCTTTAAAGCAGGCATGAACAAAGTAGGAATTTCAACCAAGTTAAATGTGCTTACAATGCTTTTGATAGACCCGGTGCATGGCATCAATTTTGTAGGTAAGCTCTGGAAATTTTGACATTTAAATAAAGAGTCTAAGTTAGTTTAATTTATAGTTTTAGTAGGAAATATGGTCACATAGTATTCAAAGTAAAAATCATGTTGTTCAGAATAGGCAGTAAAGTTAACAACATAGTTTTCCTTGAAATAAATGCACTAATTTGGTTTGACTGGGATTTTAAAAATTAATATTCAGATTGTTTTGGACTGGTCTGCTCATTTTTTTTTCGTTCCTCTAATGTGACTTGGAGAAGCATTCAAGAATTTCTCACTAAAGAAATATTTTCATCAAGTTAATTAACAATTAATGTCCACATTTTATCACGTTAACCGTGTCTATTATTACAGTCAGCAACAAGGCTGTTATATTTACTTGCTCTAACATTATATTTACTTGCTCTAAGATGCCTTTTACTTAATTGGTCAGTAGGATTAAAAACATTCTGATGTAGTGAATGCATTTAATGGCCTCACACCTCACATCCCATAAAGCTGTATTTCTATTCCTGTTCTGCATCCTTTTAAAGCACTCACCCAGCAGTTTACTGATGTAACCAATTAGACTACAAAAGAGGTGAGATTTCAGAAGCTGTTTCAGAATTACTGGCCCTTTTCAGATCTACAGCAAAGGAAACTTATTTACAATTTTAATTATTATTAATTTTATATGTTGTTTAAAAGTTTAGTTAAAATAAATTTCGCTTGCAGTAATTTATTTCCAGATGAGAGTTTAAGTGGAGCTCAGGATTCACGCAGATGTTTTGCCAAGACTTTTTGAAAATTGAATTTCATTTAAACTAGTATTTGTCTTAAAACACTAAATAAATATGTATATTCTCTCACTAATATCTTCTATCTAGGAAGATACTTTGTTCACAAAATGGCCAGGATGACACATCTAGGCCAGGATTATTTAACTCCAGTGATAAATTTTGGGTTTTTCCTTTGTAACAATCATTACCGTTTATCAACTTGAAGTAAGTGCAGGTCACTTATGTTGAAATCTGTCAGTGTATCCTTAAATTCTATCATATTTTTAAATGTAATAAGGTAGCAGAATGCAGAATCAAAGTCACCCCTAATGAGTCAGTGATAGAACTCCATACCCTAAAAGCTGCTCTTTCTTCTCTGCAGGCTTTTCGTTTGTAGGAGATTTTTGCTTTTGATTAGTTCAGTCCCTTTATCAATGTTAGAGGTAAGCTGCTGTTTTCCAGAATAATCATTATAATACTATTTAGAATAAATGGCCAGGGAATGGGCAGGGCAAAACCATCACCGTGCTGTTGTGTCTCTGCTGAGATTCAGCTATTACTGTGTACCTTTCTTTAAGTACATTTATCATTAAATTGTCTAATTATATGAATAAATTAGATTTTCTCAGAGAGTTTGGGTATATTTTTAGTAATATATTTCCCTCCAAACTTTGCTATGCATAGCTCTTAGGTATATTTTAGTTTGGCAATAAAAGGCCCTTTCTTTGCTAAAACAGGAAAAAGTCTGGGAAAAATATCTCATACATAAAAACACCAGCAGAAGTTGTTTAATAGCCATGCTTTTCCCTCATTTCTTGTGTTAAAAATAAAACCTTAGTATTAATTACACTTAAGCAGACTCTAGGATTATATTCCAAAAGAATTTAAAGGACTAACAGTAAAAAAGATCTTTTCTAACAGCCTGGGAAAGTAAAGGAAGTGCAGGTGATCGAGTTATCATATTTCACCAATTCATTGAAAACTATTGAATATTGTACTATGAAGAAAATTGTTTTCACTGAAGATAATTTTGAATGAAATATGAACATTCAATTTTGTGTGCGAACAAATGAACCTGAGATACTCTGTTATGTAATCTACACCTTATTAACCTTCTGCTTATTTACAGAAGGTCATTGATTCACAAGGGGGATAAAATCAGGTGGTTTCATGCTGCAACAGGCTGTTTATTTGTTTAATTTTAACTGTCAAATCCAATAAAAAATTTATAAAGTTTCATTAATAGAAGTAGGCCATAAAGGGTACCTTGTTGTAGTCAGATGTTCAAAAAGATTCTGATTTCTAAGCACACAGCTGCCTGTCCTGCTATGCCTGCAGCAGTTCTTCTCATCACCCGTGCAGCATTTTGGCAGCATGTTCGATATCAAAGGCATCCTCTTAGTTCAATTTTCAATAACTGACATTGTGTTAATTAAAATTTTTGTTTTCAGCAAGATTAAAACTGGGATTTTAGTAATAACTTTCTATGGAGCTCTCAGAATAAACTACAGGCAGCATTACATTAATTGATTATATGTTTTGTTTCTAATCCTTATCAAGTATTTGTTTACCCAGACACTACTTCATCTTTGACTTGGGCTCCTCTGTGGTCTTGCTCTATGCATTGTGCTGTTATCATGTACTTTTCTTTCAGAAATGCTGAGTAAATCTTTAATGGGATACAGCGAAAACAGCTGGAATCTTAGCAAGAATTTTGAAAATATATGTGTTTGTAAAAGATGCTGTTTTGGGTGGGTACAAGATGTGCAACACTTTCCTGATGTGAAAAAGGTCTCTTACCTGTCTACTGTCTGCAGAATTGTCTCCTTTAGTGAGCTGGCTCTAAATGTAGCCATATATTCAATGCATGTTCTTGTACCAGAGACTTGAATGTTCTCTGTCTGCTCTCCAGGTCTGACTTTCTGCTGTACCTTTGACCAAATACAATTGTGTGAAGTACAGTGATATTTCAGCTGTTAATTTAACTGATCTCCTGCATTGACAAAAATTGCCATTTAATGGGCTGATGCTGTAGACAGTCTCTTTGCTTACTCCCAATTTCTGAAATGTGTCTTAAAAGTAACTCTGACAAGTTCTAAGAAACTGGGCCATGTTTTAGAAAGTTTCTTCTTGTTGTCAGTGTTTGGGTTTTTTTGTTTTGTTGGTTTTTTCACTTCTCTGCTTTGGTACAGGCCAGTGTTGAGACAGGATGCTGTGCTTGGGTGATGTGGATTATGATCCTTGTCATAGTCTAGATTAGTAAAGCAGTTTCTATACTGAGAGTATTCAGAAGGTATTTTCCTCTGTGTGAAGTACATCATATTTTTCCCATCTGATCTCTATCAATATTTGTATCACTTTGTATTATTCCTGACTGCTGTCAGATTTAGGTGTCTCTAAGCCTGTGTTTAGAAAGTGTTGATCGAAATATCCAGGCAGGAACATAAGCAGATGGTTTATTGCATTTTTTTGCAACTAATACCAATCAAGATCATCACAACAGTATTGTAGACCCTTCCTAAATAAGATGTGTATAGAAAGCTAATTTTTAAAGTAGAAATGCTTCTTGGGAGTGAACCAAAATTTTTAAACCTTTGAATAGCTTCATATTATATTAAACCATATGTACTTAACTGAATATCATGTCTGTACAATACATCACCATGCTAAACAGCCTACTCTTCAAGAGAATTTTTTCTTAAGTTAGGTCATAAGCCAACAGTGTGGTGTTTGAAAATGTGCCAAATTCGAAGAATAAATGTCATCTCTGATGTGATAGTTAAGGTCTGTCATGAAGCAGAAACCTGTAAGTAGTGATTCAGTTTCGTCTTTTCTTTTCATTCTCCAAACAGCCTCTGTTCCTAGTGGCAGATTTAATGGTATGATTTACAGCTCTAAAAGACCTTTATCAGGGCCAGAAAAATGACAAACAATAAATATATGGAGCATTATGTTAACAGCCACCACACAATACCTTGTCAGTTACAGCTTGATAGTGATACATTTTAATTTTGTCTTTCATAAAAAATCTTGGCATGTATGCCTTATTTGAACACAGACTTGGAAGTCAAGTGTGTCATCCAACCATGCAGTTTATCACCCTCTATATTTTTTGTCCTTTTCACTTAATGTCATCTCTATGGCAACAGGCATCGCCCTGGAAATAATTTTCAAAACAGCTTATTTGTTTGAGGGGGCCTGACTGAAGTTCAAAGATGTTTGGTTTAGAAGAGCAACTTTAGTTTATGTTTAATAATAATTCTGAAGAGTTTCATGTAAACAGCACCAGACTGGATACAGAGAGATTAGGGAGATATCCTTTCCCCAGACAAGGGTTGTCCCAAGTTGTGCTGTTTGGTGTATAAATGATAATTGTCTGCTCGGACAATGGCAGTGCCCATGTGGGAAAGGGCAGTGAGCCTCAGGTGCTGCTGGGAGTTTGGGATTGCTCTGCTCCCACAGCCAGATAGCAAACATCTGACACACACCCCAGTGCTGTGGCTTGTCCTCCACTGGGGCCATTGTACCAAGAGCTGTCTGGGAGAGGAGATCTCTGCAGGTGCCACCACTGAACCTTGTACATCTCTACATTTTGTAGAAAAAAAGAATTTCATGAACTTTTCCAAGTCCCAGACTGAGTGGGTGATAAGGGTGAAGAGGCCTTTGTGTTTTCAGATACCCTCCTTCCGAAAATCTTCCTGTTTAAAGTAGGATTCGACGGCAGTTTTAAGGACAGATCAAATAGATTCTTAACTAAGGATTCTGCTTTGTTTCTCATCATCAGTGTACCATGTGAAGCAAAGTGAATTGAGAATATAAAGGTTGGACATGTTATTGTGGGGTTTTTTGTTGTTTGTCTATTTTTTACTGAAAAGGTAATGTTGGTAGTATAAAACTCTTGGTTTAGACTATATCCCAACTCTGAAAATAGAAATATATGTGAATTTTAGTGGAATTCTCAAAAACAACAGATGATTGATTATATTGGGTTTTGTTGCTGGTTTAATAAACATTTTGTTTTCTTTAATGTAAATTACATGGTTTTCCCTCAGACTTTTCTAAACTGCATGATGACTTTAGTTGCATATATTATTCTTACTAGTTCAAGGGCTGGGCTAATTTATTTGTAAAACCTCTTTAGAAAAGGAAATTCCATCTTAGGCATATAGGGTTGCTTTCTGTTTGCTTCAAGTGTTGGTGAGCATAAAATAGATTTTCTTTAAGTTTAATGGTTATGGGCAAGCCTGATTTTTTTCAAAATCATATTTCTCTCACTATGATCCTTTGTATCTCACAGCACAGTCCAACATGAACAATGTTTGCCATCTGCAATTTAACACTGAATTCTTGTAAGGTATCAGATATGTATAATCATGGCTATGAGGACCTGAAATAACTAAATATTGGCCCTCAAACTCCTAAATTCTATATTAAAAAGAAATTTTGAAGGATTCTAAGAAATTGAATGCCAATTTCACTACTGATGGCTGTTTGCAGACTTTCCTGAATAATTAAATGAAAATTTCAAAAACCTAACAGGACTCCACACACTCCTGTTTCCTTGGTCTTCTGCACTGGAAAAGATGTAGGGGAAATCTGATCTACAAAGCCCGTTGTGAGTGATTCTGCTCAAGGACTTAGAAGGGAGCCTGTAAATCTCCTTCCAGTACCCAGCCCAGGTCAATGCTCACAAATACACACACACATTTCCATTTCTTAACACCTGGCAAAGGGAGCTTTCCTTCAGCACAGGAATTCACGAAAAGGGCAGATGAAAAAAATTATAGCAACTTTCCACTTCATCTGGGTTGATGCAGTTACCACTAGCAGCTTGCTGTGGAGAGCTGTTGCAAGGGGATTATATGGAAAATGGACTAGTGAAAGACACGGGATAAAAAGCAACCCCAGGGGAAGACCTCCTTTTTGGTATTTTGCCATTGCATTAACTAATGGAGCTGAGTGGTTTCCTTCCATCACCGTAAACAGACACACGCTCATAAACACACATGTATATTCAGACTTCTAAAGGAGGGGGAGAAGAAGTAAGTTTTCTCTGCAATAATTCCAAGCACATGGAAAAAAAAAAATATTGTTTGTTATAGCTCATGGGCTTATGATATTTAAATTAAAATAGATTTTCCTAAATAAAAATAGTCTTTATGACATATGGCTATTAAAACGGTGCCATTCTGTTTCTCGGCATTGTTAAAAAGTAATGTTTTTAAATGTTGCATACCACCTTGAATTTTTGGCTGGAATTCAGCAGCACTGAAACTTGCCATTCAGAAATTAAAGGGGAAAAAAGGAAAAAAAAGGCAGCATAGATAATAGGGTACCTCCATAGCCCAATTACAGCTCCTCAGTATTCCCACTTTGAGGATTTTCTTTCTTCCTTTATAATTACTTAGAAGCTTAGGAGCATAAAAAATTTATCTCAGTATTTTAAAAACCTGAAAAAACAGAAAGAAAAAAAAGCTAGTTGTGAAATGATGGCAGGGAATTTTTTCAGTGATGTCAACTGTCGTTAAAATTGAGCAGATTGTTTCCACAGCAAACATCTAACAAAGCAGAAATCCAGGTGCTTTCCTATTTCCCTACCTTTACATTTTTAATTCAAAGATGGATTTTATTTTCTCTTGAAAAATTAATTATTTCATTTGACTAATTGAAGAACACCTCCCTTCCTGATGAAAATGTATCCCTATGTTCAGCTCTCAAATGGGAATCATACCTGGACTCATCCAGATTTTAGCCTAGAGTAGTCTAGATCGCCTGAAAACTGATCAAGAGACCTAAAGCTTTGTGTTACAGGGGAGGCTTTTTTGATCATAAAATAGCTATGGAACAAACCTCAGAGTGAGAGAGAAGTTGTTACTCTCTGTTTTCATTCAGGCAGATGTATGTTCAGGTCAAGGGACAGACTGAGCTGTCGGCCAAATATAGCTTTGAGAAAACTCCTTTGACCTGGCAGGAAAGGTGGCGGAATTTCTCAGGCACAGATTTGGTGAGTATATTGGCCAATATAAAATCTAATGTGCATTCAAATGCATTTATAGCAAAGTTTTACACTGCACCTGCCTTCCTAGTTCTTCAATGTGGGAAACCATTTTAAGGGCTTAAACCAGGTTGGTCTTCAAAGCTGACTTAACACGCTGCCCTGGGAATTGTAATTAGAGTTTGGGACAGACAGGTGATTTAGAAAACTAATCCCAAAATCTGCCTTGGGCAAATTTCATTGAGTCTTTGATATCTTGTTGAAGTGTGAATGCAAAGAGATCTATTCCTCAGTTTTGTAATGGCAGAACCTGATGGCTGAGTTGGTGAAGCAAAAGGCAGTGCAGCCAAACTGTAGCGGTGTCGTGGTTGGCAGGGAGGCTGGGACATGGCCGTGCTGAGGACCTGAACTGGAGTGCTGGGTCAGGGGTAGAAACTGCACAGGGGAAGCTCTCAGCTTGGATTTTCACCTTTCTTTTTTCATGAGAATGAACAGGAGTTGAGACACTGTACAAAAACACACAGAAGTGATGTTGACTTTAGCAGTGCTAGATGATAACCTGCCAGAGGGGAGAGGAAATGAGAGAATGTGGGCTTCACAAGAATTTCCTTTTTTGCCAGGGGACAGGTTATCAACATGAACTGTTGATGAGGAAGCTAGAAAAATTAAAAAATTTGGAGTCTTGCTGGTAAACAGAAAACTGCACAATTTCCACTTTTCATTCTTTAATTATCTCTCTCTTTTGAAAGCCACTTAAGGCTTATGTCATTTGAATAAATTTCAAATTTTGAAATGTGTTTACTTTTGTTATAATGCGTTTCCCATTATTTTTAAAAGCTGATGAGGCTCACTGGAGAAAGTACATACAATGTGAGATGAACTTGTCATACAGAAAAAAAAGAGGAGTGGGAGTTACATGACGTTCTAAGCGACTACAAACGTATCCTAACCTAAACCATCTTACATAGTAAGTCAGAAGAATTGCTTATCATGCAAAAAGATGCAATTTTTTTTACTATAAGATTTCCACTTACAAGCAAACTGTATTCTTGACATAATTTTCTAGAGCAAATAAGACAGAGAATGCATTGTATCTTAGAAGTGTTACTTACAGAACTTTATTTTAACCTCACTTGTCAGAGCTATTTCCGTACAGAAACACAGTCAGCTAGAAATAAGCACAGGTCTTTAAATAGTATTTTGGATCAAGATATTCAAGTAGTCAGCTGTAGTTTTATTCACAATGAGATTGAATAGTCATTTCTTATATTAATAATTTTGTTCCCTTAAAAAGGCAGCCTGTATTTTCATGAAACAGTATCAGTAAAGAACCTTTTTTTCCTTCACTGGGAAATGATAGCTTCTTGACTATATGGCATGAATCGGGGTACTAGTGGTAGGAAAATGGCTGTTTGTTTACATAAATATACTGTAAAAATCAAGAAATTTGGTCTATTGACTGAAAAAATAAACAATTTTAAAATGCTATTGAGTAAATATTTCTTTATTCAGTCTATTTTAAAGTTTGCGTATGAGCCCGGTATTAATTGCTAACTTCTCTTTCATTCTTATAATGTTATGCCAGCATGGCCTATTAATGAAAATTACTTCATTGGTAAAAACATTCCATGCATCTCACATTGCTTGAATTTATGTTAACACAGATATTATTCTCTGTTAAAGGATCAAAACAGAAATAACAATAACAAGTTGTTCTATTAATGCCTTAAACCTCCAAAAGTATTAGGATTAAAAATTGTCAGGTGAACAGGCTAATCAAACATTCCTATATAGTAGCCCAGATCCTGTTTTAGCAGATGCTTAGGGTTTGATTTTCTTGGGTTTTGTTTGTAATTGCAAAATTATAGTGTTGAAAAATAATTTTTCAGGTATTTTATATGTCAAAATCTATTTTAGCCTTAATCCATAATCAACCTGAATTAAATTATAACATCTATCTTGGTGCTTCCATTTGTATTTTACATCTAAGGACATGGCTGTAGTCATATAACCAAGGACATCACTATGTTATAGGTAGAAACTGGGTTTTTAATAAGTACTATACCTGAACATCTGCTTTCATTAAAAAATAAAATAGCACATTCAGAGAGATTATGAATTGATTGTTAATTAACTTGCAAGTTTTCTGTTTCATGCAATGTTCTTGGCTTGCTTCTAGCATGTGATGTGTGCACATACAAAAGCAGCCTTGGCATGAAAAAAGTATACAGAAATTTTCACAGAACAGACCCCAGGGATTTTCTCATGTGCATGAACAAGTGTTCTTTACATAACTTAAAGAAAAACATACATTTATGTAAAGTCATAGGAACAGATTTACACTAATGTCTTAATTCTCCTCTAAGTCAAAGCTGCTTTGCAGAGCTTTACTTCCTACTGGAACTGAATGTTGGAAACAATTTGCCTCCCACTATACCCAGGGAAGAGTGTGCTGTGCCTAATTCACATGGTGATGTCCCAGACAGGGCAGCCACAGAGGAAAGGGGCTGATGGGGTCCCCCCTACATCCCAACCACAGTGACTCTGTAATGCACTGTGACTGGAGGCTTTGCTGGGGCTCACTGGGATCTATCCCAGATTTGTGGGCAAAATAATGATCAATGGGGACATCTTTCTGCCTTTTTTTCCTTTTCTTGTTGAGCCATGTTCAACTTTTTCTTGTGTTGTGAGTGAGCCTGGGAAATGCTGCACAGTTTTAGATGAAACAAAGTCTTTAATTTTAAATAGAAGCAACTTTCTCTGTATCATAATAAAATCAAAACTAGACTCTCCATCTTCTTTTAGAGCAGGGGAGTGGGGAAGGCAAAACATTCTCCTGACTTTGTGCTTTGCTGGGATTTTGCTCAGCAGTAACACTGCTGAAATATTGTGCAAGAATTCAGCTTTTCTTCAGATCCTGAACAACTGTCATTCAGCAAACTGCGTGATAAAAGACCATGAATAAGTTGTTCCCTTGACCATTTTTTTCCCTTTGTTTATTTCTGTCTATAAAACAAAGTCTACAAAATTGCATCAGAATATCATTTCATAATGTAGCACTCTGGTTGTAACCTTCCTGTTTGTTTCATGGTTTTCATTGTTTAATTCTCTGCAGTGAGCATTGTTAACCTAAATACTCTGGGATCCAGGAGTTTGGACGTGGGGAAATTTTTGTCACTGCAGTAGGACTACTAATGGTAGAAGTCTGGAATATTTTTCAGATAAACAATATCATTCAAGTGTTTTAATATAAAACAAAGTAAACTAAAGTGTGAAGCAGCAGTAACAGATTTGTATTCAGCCATCGAAGTTTTTCAGTGAAAGGAGTATCCAGAATAGTACAGTATTTTTTTTAATACCAGTGCCATAGCAAGTAGAGTATGAGTTGATATAATAATATCCTCTATTTTAAACTCTTAATTTACTTTTATTTTGCACTATGCTAACCACTTTGCCTTTTGAAACTTTGTAGTACAGATAGTTTAAATATGAGTACAGTTTCAAATTGCTGAGGTTTTCTTTCTATTTGAAGATAAGGAAAGTTTGGGGAAAAAAGACGAGAAAAGAGGAAAAAACAGCAATCTTATTAATGCAGATTTTTTGAAGGGCTAATCTCCCTGTCATATCCTCTTGCCAAGAGTTACAAAACTACAACTATTTATTGTCTTTTCTCTTCTCTGTGGCTTTCGAAATAGTAATTTCTCCTTATCTTATGGTGGCTTTTTAATGATTGTAAAAGTGAGAGATGGTAGAGCAGAGAACATGCACAATAGAAATGAGGTCTAATGATTCAAATTTAAAATCTAGAAGAAATAAAAAGTAATGGTGCTTATAGTAAATATATGCAAATTTCAAAAGTGCTCTTTAGGTTGAGGTTCTGTCTCAGAATGGGGTGAAACATTGGGCAATAAATGCTTTTGAAGTAAAAAAGAGATTGTATTTTTTTATATTGTATAAAAATATTTATTTTTGCTTCCAACGCTTGGTGACATCACTTCTGCATCTATACTGTTATTCAGCTTGAAATTATTGTGATCAATCAAGTAGAATCCAGTACGTGATCTTTACCTCTTGCTATGGTAGACAAATCTGCAAAAGGCTTTTTTCATAGGTGAGCTTTCCTTTTCACCTTGATCCTACCTTACCTTTACTTGTTATTTCCAGTGTTACTTTCAATCAATTCAAAGCAAGTTTTTGTGCAATCCAATTTTTGCTGGAACACAGGCAGTCAGACATAGAGATTGAGAGGAGTTTTTGTTATCAGCTTGTACCCTTAAAAATACTTAAGAAGACATTTGATCTGCTTGGCTGCTCTATCTAGGAGAAATGCATTTCACTTTGAATTCACTGTCCAGTGGCTCAGAAAACCCTACCGTCCAGAATTCCTCAATTGATCTAATATACAGATGGAATATTTTTTTAAACTGTTGTGTTTCACTGCAGTACTTTGAATGGTGACGAGCTTGTTTATTTTGTTGCACAAAAATAACATTTGTAGCCTAGACTGCTTTTCATATGCCATCCTGAACTACCTGTGAACCAAAAGAGTCAAATATCAGACATATCTTGTCCAATAGCAATTATTTGCCAGGTTTTTAGTCTTTCTGAAATTCAGTATCACATTTATTTCTTCAAGCTGAATTCCTGTAGGCTGAGGAACTCGGTCCTCTGAGGGTTGGTATTATATTGCTAATCATGACAGAGAACAAGTGACCTTTTTAATCTTACTACTAAGAATGCATCTCTGTTAAGTGCTCAAATAATTCCAGTGACTTTGTTATTTGCTGACTTTAGCCATGTGAATGTGTTTCTCTGCAATATAGAGGCATGAGTTTGTGGTACGCTCTCCAAAGTCTTTTATTGTACCTTGTTCACATTTCCAGGCACAAAGATAGGATGGAAACGTGATAGCTGCTTAGGGTTTGTCTGCAAAAGTTGGAATGGTCTGTTTAATCTATAAAAAATATATTTTGTCTGACACCTTTTCCTGACATGATTCAAGTTAGCCTTATTTACCAAATAATCTTGATTAGATATTATCTGACAACTGATGCTTTGGCTGTTGTGGGGTGATTAGTGATATTTTGGATGTTTAAAGAAATGAACTCAGTAATTTGTTTTAATCTTCCCTTCAAGGATATGTAAGAGCAATTCTGCAAAAACTCTCTTTATACTTTTAGGTTATAATGTGCAGCTGAAAGAAGCATAAATCTTGATTTCAAAAGAATCTAATTAATAAAACATTTTTAAAACAAAAAATATAACTAATCAAAATAATTGCAATGTATAATAGCAAAGTGCAGTTGTTCAATGATACGTATTAGCTAGAAAAAGAATAATTATGTTTTTTCTGAAACTAACTGGCAAAACCCAACTGCACTCATGTTTTATTAAAAGCCACTTTTATTGCACTGGCTGTTTTGTCTGAAACGTAATTGACATTTCCATCTGCAAGTACTTTCTTATAAAATTCTGTAGATAACTTCCAGTTGTCAGTACTTTTATACTATAAACTTTTCCTTGGTATATACTGAAAAATTGCATGTCAATTAAACATGCTTTAAATATCTGTCTTTGTCAACTTACAAGGTTGTTCCACAATGTGTTAATGAGGTTTGCTATATTATTCTCTGCCAACTTACTTTATTTCGGCACTTCCTCTCTGCCCTTTTACAACTAGATTTCTTCACACTTCTAGTATACTGGTTATTTATAGTTCCAGCTACAGGCATAGCTTCCAGTTAATGGGCGAAGTACATAAATACAAGTTTTAAATCAGAAATCCAAAATGGCAAAGCTGAGCTCAGTTCTGATCTGTGCTGGCTTTCAGCACGGTGCAGCAGCAGCAATCTGTGCAGCAAACAGGTACTGAACACAGCTCAGCAGCAGAATGGTACAGCCAGGGAAGCTGTGCAGCATCCAGCTCTGCAGGCTTGTGTCAAACTTGCTCTCTGATCTCCATTGTGAAACAGTTGACCTGAACGAGCCCTTCTGAGCTTGCCCTCCATGAGGTTTTGGCAGAGATTCATTTTCCACCTCCTCTGATGCAGTAACATCTTGGGAAGTCCCAGAATCCCCAGGATATAATATCATCATGTATGGTATTAGTTTGGGACTAGCACCTAGATCTCTGTAGGATGTTTAGACAATTCTAGTGGTGTTTGTAGATAGGCAAGCAAACCATCTGTCATGCTCTGTGTTTCTTTGCACAGAGCACAAATATTGAGGATCTTACCTGAAATCTGTGAAGAGTTGATAAGTAGGTTTACCTTAGGTGGCACCTATCTTACCCAGCTCTTCCTAAGAGGCTGGGGAAGGGAAGAGTAACCTCTTTTTTTAGAGTTTATGTCCAGTACATGTTGCTCCCTTTATTTTCCAAAAAATATTTAACTCAGGTAAGTCACTGAACAGACTCAGGTGGAGTCCATTAAATGGCAGCACTTCCAGGCATGCATCTCTGAAAGTAAGACAAGATTTTTAACTCATATATTTAAAAATAGCTTATGAAGCAGGCTTATTGAGGCATAAATATTAGCATGAATATGCTTCCAAAACATTTTCTGTGGTTACATTGCCACTGGAAGTTTTTTAATCAGTGGCTCAGAACAGAACTGACCCTTGTTTAGGCAGGAGGACAGGTAGTTTGAACTTGGAGAGACTTTCCAAATTTCTGTTTCCTGCAGAAGTGCAAAGAAGGGTTATTTGAGCCCAGAGCACATTGTAGGATCATCAACATAATGAACACAATATGATCACACATATCAGAGAGGGAGTGGGCTAATAAGGGTATTAGAGCCTGGAAAGAGAGAAACTGATGGTTTCTGTTATATATTAGAAAGTGTATGATGGTTATATTACCATATGTTGCAACAACCATAAAAAGGGAAATGTCTTTATAGGCTCTAGATGACAAACAGTGCCCTCAAACATGTTAAATGTAACCTTAGTTCTACTCACTCTTTCCAGAAAAATTTATTCTGTAGATTCTTTGCATGATGAGCACTTGTTTAATCTAGGTGATGTTCCAGTAACTTAAATTACTTACTCTGGGAAACAGATCACTAAAAAGTGCTGAATTATTTGCAAAAATAAGTTTATGAAAACAAAATTTTATATGCTCCTTAGAGCACAAAATCAAATAAATAGAAGTGCTTTGAGCCCATTTTCTGTTCAGCAGCATCCGTTTGCACAGATCACTGTTTCCCAGAAGGGAATAATTTCCATTGTGCTCCTCCTATGCTGAAATTTTAGGTAAAACTTGGCATGTAAGCATTCCTTAACAGACTGAGGTCTTTGGGATCCTGAGCTTTCTAGATACATGTTTGTTATTCACCAGTGTCACTGAAAAGAATTGTGATCTAATTATTAGCCTGACACACTTCTCAGTGAAGTGCTAGCAGGAAGGTTTGTGAATCATACATAATGAGCCGTGTAAGAAGACCTAAAGAGGTTTTGCTTTTTTCATCTGCATATACACAAAAAACCCCACAAATTCTTAAAATAGAGTTGTAATAAGGGATATTTAAGTGATGTGTCTCCCACTGAAGAATGAGGAAGAAGAAAAGCCATCTTCTTGCTCAAGAAATCTTACCTTAAAGCAGAAGGCACAGGCATGAATTCTCTGATGCTAGGACAAGTAGTTTTTTTTAGTCAAACTGAAGTGTTCTGGATAAATGGTTGCTGCTTCTTTTTCTTTTTCTTTTTTGTTTTGTTACCGTTTTGTTCTTTCTCTCAAGCAGCTCTAACAACAAATACTGTGAAATTTCTTCTTAGAAATTTTGAATCCCGAAAGTTTTGAGTTTGTACATACATTTGTACATTGAGATCTTTGATCTGGACAAGGTTTCCTTGCATTTTGGTGGCACGCATGTTTACTTGAATACTACCAGTATAGCAGGAAAAATATCACCATTTGTTTCCCATGCTGTTGTTTGTCAGAGAGGGATAAATTGTTTCTGTTTACTTACACTGATTTTTTTTTGTCACGAGTGGCATCCTTGTGGATTTTAGTCACGCCCATATTATGTCATAGAAAATGAATGTTTGGAAACATCCTTAGATTTATACTGTGGAAACAAGGCTTGTATGAATTCACTGGTGATAAATAATCTTAGTTTGTTCTGTCTCTGTCTCGCTCCTAAATCTGAGAGGATTAAAGATTATGAAGATACTGTTTTTGTGAGAATTGGTAGGTTGCTGAATTAGCAGCCCCTCACAGGGAAGGGCTGGCAGAGCCAGCATCTCATCATTTCTGAGGCTCTGAGTATTTCAGTCATTCATTGTGCATTTCCTGCCCAACTCCTCGGGGCATGCACAGCTCCTGGTGATGTACAAGGTGCTGCCCCTTGCCCCGACAAGCAGGCAACAGGTCTAGGGCAGGGGTGGGGAGGCTGGGCAGGATTAGTGCTACAGAAAGGAAAACTGAAAGCTGGATTTTAGCTGGAAGTAGCAGGGGCAGGGAAGGCACAGATCAGAAAACAGGTACTCAAATTCAATCCATCTCCCTGTTTACAAAAAGTGACTTTCTGTGAAAGTATAAGTGTAACATTTTGCAGATTAGAAGTGATATTCAAAGTGAAGTCACAGCCAGAATAAGACTGTGTTAGCAAAATCAGGGAGAATTGAAGGTTTCCTTAATTAGTTGAACAGTGTGATCTTTGGATGGTAAGAAGCCAGCTTCCCATTCTGAACCCTTCCAAAAGGGAATAACGGGATTTCAGAGCATAATGCTGCTCTGGGTTCATTTGTTTTATAGAATCTTCATATAATTCAGATCTTCATATGCAGCTGTACTGGGGATTAGTTGCTGAAAAATCACTGAGGGAACAGCATATACTTTTGGGTAGCCTTTTTTTCTTCAGGTAAAAAAAATCATCTGCTATGTAAACAGACGTTGTTTCAACTTAACTACACATTCTGCTGCAATGAATAATTTCCTCTGTCAAGTCTTAGGATGTCAAGAGATATAGAATTTAATTTATCTAGTTTTACCCAAAGTGAAAGAATAAATATGAATAAGAAGCTGAAATAATATCTGCTTTTAGACAGGTATTGTAGGTATGCTTTTGATAGGTTATCAAGCTGCAATTTTGGTGGTTTCATCTCTGTGTTTTATGGATATGGCTTGCTGGTGGGCTGTTCATTTATACCATGAAACAGCTTATAAACTGGCTTTTCATTTTATTGCCTTAAATGAGCTGGGTTTCTAACTCTACAGATAATTAGATAATCACTAGAAAATACATTGTTTCTTCTCCGAGTTTTTAGTCACTCTTAAGACGTCTGATGTATACTCAGAAATAAACATGTATCCATGCATAAGAAGCACAGCAGAGCTTTGTAGGCAAAGTATCATAAAACAAAAATTTTAAGTATCTTTTAAGCAGTGTCCCTGATTGTTTTACTCCAATCCATTGTAGGACCAGTATTTCTTTCCAAGAAAATGGATAATTTCAGAAAGTATTTTTACAATGGGAAATCACAAGTTGTTTAACAGAGGTGTTTCTATGGATTTGATAGAAGAATAAACGGGCTTGAAAACTGTACTTCCACCTGCATACTATGCAGCTTTGGGATACAGTATAAAATGGTAAAGTTGCCTGGATCAAGCTGTTCTAAAATGCTGAGGTTTCTTGGTTTGTTCTTTTTTTGGTTGGTGGGTTTGCTTGTTGGTTTTTTTGGGTTTTTTCCTGATATTATTGGTGCTCCTTTGTTTGTGTGTGTATATATACATAGATATATGTTTCTGGATTCATAATGGAAGATAAATTCTTTCTCTACCCAAACCCTTTGTTGTAAAAATAACTGTATAATTGTTAGAAAGCTGGTGTAAACTTTAGCAAAGCTGTCTGCCAAGATAATGCTCAGCAAAGACACGACTCCATAAGATGAATATGGATAAGCATATTTTTTTAATTGTGCAGTTTGTTTAAAAGTGTGATTTGTTTTAAAACTTTTAATTTAAATTTTTGTAAGAAAATTGTACTTTTAAAATATAATACAATGTGACTGTGTTTTTTAAGAATACAAAGGGAGAGTACCTTTAAAGATGCATAACATCTACATCTATATATGTGTTCTGAAGCTATCAAATACACAATGATAAACATGTACACAAATCTTTTGTATGATTGAAAGAAAAAAATCAGAAAGAATTTTTTACTCTAAGTACTGTAGAATTTAGTAAGTATATCTGTGGAATTATTAAACTGACTTAAGGAATTCCATGGCATGAATTAAGTTTTGTGTGTTTACAAATAATTACTGTAGAACAGATTTATTTTCCTCTCTGCCTGCATTTACAGATGCATAGCAAAGTTTATCCTCTTCCAAACTGTTTGGTTGGAGCAGGCCTATCTTGAAGTCAGATTAGCTATGTGTGTATTTCACTTTTGGGTTGAGATCATACCAAATTTAAAAGGTCATTAAACATGCAATTTTATGCAGGCTGGAGGGTTTTCTCTATGAAGTTGGAGAGTTACTCCTACCATGTGGAAACTTTAAAGCATGCATTTCTCTGGGTGCTTGAAGACAGTAAGTAAATGGATTATATGTCATTTTGCATTTTCCAGTCTCGATATTAGTGGTAATTATAGATCCACTTCAAAAATTTAGCTATCTTTCAAACAATAGTGTAGTGGGTTGGTTTTGTTGGGATTTGTTCCCTCCAAGGATGTCAGATGCAAGGTGGGACTGCCGGACTTCTGCTGATTATTATCCCAATCTGCCATTTCTGCAAAGATTCTCCTATGGCGTGCTGCAAATGAAGTGAATTCTGGCTGTATCTCACTTCCAGTGTGTTTCCAACTAGTGAAAAGTGGATTTCCTGACATCAGCTGGGTCATGTGCTCTGTGCTGCAGCAGGATTACACATGTGCTGCTGTGAAATGTGAAATCAGAGCAGAGCAAGACCTCCCCTGAGAAACACAGACTATAAATTGTAAAACCTTTAAATGAAGGGCTAGAAGAAAAAGGCTTGCCTAAGGTTAGGGTTAATTGGTTTTGGTACAAAGAGTTTTATGTTCATAACTTACTGTCTGTCTATCTGTCCTCTTCCTGATTTCTCTAATGTTGTTTAGCTTTGGGGCAAGCTTGTATTTGTTTTTCCTGATAATGGTGTGGTCAAAATTGAACTGAAATTCAGGTGTGATGAACTTGAATTTATTTACTCAATATTTATCAGATCTTTGCCTTGAATGAAGATTCAGTTTTGTCTAAAAAGTTCATTTTCTGGATTAAATTTCTTCTTCACTTCTAACCTCTTCTGTTTCAAAGATGGGTACATTCTGCTTTCACATTAAAAAATGTTTCATTAGTTTCTTGTAAAGTTCAAGTACTGCAAGTCTTATTAAGACAAACCTTAAAGTGACAGAAAATTGGCTGAAAAATAGAGGTTCACCCAAGGGTTTGGTTAACATAGATAAATTATAGGGTGTGCTCTGCTGCTTGAGTAAGTCAGGACAGTTGGATTTTTGCAGTGTGTTAATTCTTGACTCTTAAGTATGGTTGGGTTAATTCTTTCCATGAACCCATGAAGCCTAGAAGAGTTTTTCAATATAAAACATTCAACTGGTCTGAAACAAACAAATCAACAAATAGCTTTTTCCTTAAAATTTCAGTTGCCTGGGCAAAACTATGCCCTCTGACAGATCCACTTGAAAGCAACTCAAGTTTACTGAGAAACATGAGTTGTTCTGTGTAAATTAATGGGCAGCCCCAAAACATTTAAGTGAAATGGTGCCAGAAGAGGTCAGATATTTCTCAATGCTGTAGTGGCAGTCTAATAATTTGTTAGGAAAGTACTAAAACATTTTAATTGGGAAGTGTTACTGAGAGAACAAAAATTAACTTAGTCCCCATTACTTTTATCTGTGAGCCAGAATTATCCATTATCATCCCTAGAAGTCAAAATCTGTTTACTTTACACTGACTGAATTTGACTCAACATGTTCAAACTGCAGCACCTTAGAAATGTAAAATGTTCCTGAACACATCTCCATATACAGTGGAAATAAATTTGTAACTACCATGGATCTGAAACCTCACTTTTACTGCACTTTGAGATGGTTTCTGGTCTGACACGCATTTAGTCACAGGAGTCACTGCTGCTTGATGCAGATGAGACTGAGACCAGAAACAAACCACAAATGGGACAACAGCAAAGTGGGAATGAAAAGCAGCAGGCTGGAGTAGACTAGTGAAATAGGCTGGAAAGTAGATGCATCATCTGTAGGAACAAAATGGTTTTAAGCTGCCCTGGAAAATTAGGATATATTTCTGCATTTGTCATACAGGCTACATGGCCATGGACATATAAATCCTGTCAGATCCCATGCAAGATCATATCTGAAACAAAACTAATGGATAGTTCCCTGAGCTTTTACACATTTACTTTCTCTCTCAGATAAGCCTAGTGACTTGCCAGTTGAAGTAAATTAGATGTGGGTTTGGGGACAGACTTAAGTTTAAATATCTGGTTGTACAGCCAGTGTAAATAATTTAATTCAAACGAGGTGATGCATGCAAATTCTTTTTTGGCATAACTAATACTCATACTGTAGATACAGCCATCAGTGCTGCAGAATTATATTGAAATGCTAGAAAAATCAATTTATGATCGTTTATTTTTTAGTGTAAACATCTTGCCAGGTATCTAACAGTGTGATGGAATGCTGAATGTCATTGTTGCTTAGACCTGTGGGCCACATAGTGCTGAACACTGTTTGGATATGTGAAGGAATTTAGGGAGATTTAGGGCTTCCAAAATGGGCACTTGGAATTACTGAAAATATTTGACCTTACATTTCTCTGCTGTAGTTTCCTGTTTTATAAGAGGTGTAGCAATACCTATGTATTTGAAACCTCCTTAAATAATAATTCATGAATGCTTAGGAAGGGCTTGAAATACAGTGGGGGTAGTCATAGAAAAGCTGATGATAAATCAGCAGCTCATTTTTCAAGCAGGAATTCCAGAGTACCTATTAAATAGAGGATCAACTTGTATATTGAAAGGGGTTAAAAAGGAGTGGTTAAGGTCTCATTTTGTCTTAAATAACCTCTTGGAGGGTGAGGCAAAAGCACTGAAAAGAGTAAAGGCTGTAGATGTGGACAGTCCATCTACCCTGTGCATCAACTCCCCGGAGTCATTTCTGGGGGCAGCATCTTCCCCTCATTTCCATGTTCCCCAGGATGAAACAGAACTTTGCTTGGAGGCCTCCCAAGCCCGGGGGAGATGAGTAGATGAGAGCCCACAGGCAGCCTCTGCCCCTTTGAGCAAAAGGCTGAGACAGAAAGAAAAGCTGTGACCACAGCTGTGCCAGTTGGCATGGCCCCTGCCTGCCACGCTGCCAGGGTGCTCCAGCAGCTGGGCAAGAGCCAGGCTGCTGCCCCACCTCCTGCCCACCAGCTCCACCCCGGCTAGAAATCTGCTTCCAGCACCATGTGATCTGCTGTCAAGTCCAGATGAAGTGTGCCATGTATCTGGACAGGAGAAAAGCCCCAGTGTCTGCTCTCTCCTTGCCATGGGCAGAAGGCACATGCCTTCTCTTGTGTGAGAGTTAGCTCTGTTGGCACAATGTATTGGAATTATGGACTTTCTAATTTCTTTTCTTTTGATATTTTAGCTTAAATTTTTACATGCAAATGTCTTTAAAGGTAACCTGGCTGTTCACTCATAATAAAAGTGTAAATGAAATTATGGAAGGAATAGGAGAAAAGGTTTTGAAAACAGCAGATATTTTAATTCCCTCTGGGTTGTTGTTACTGAATACTGTAATGTCTGTATTCTTTCTTCTTTGCTGGAGCAGATTGGATTTATAAATACTCCCACTGTCTTTGATTGTAGTTAGATGTTTGTGTTGATTAGAT
This sequence comes from Rhipidura dahli, assembly GCA_013399225.1. NCBI lineage: Eukaryota > Metazoa > Chordata > Aves > Passeriformes > Rhipiduridae > Rhipidura > Rhipidura dahli. The sequence goes on along the minus strand of VXAC01007103.1, from coordinate 558,785 downwards.
GAATTTGGCAGACACACAGCAATAAGTGAAGTACAATCTGAGCAATAAAGTGGATAGCAGCATTTAATTTCAAAGATTTTTTAACTAAAATCAGGAAAATAAAGTTACGAAATATACATGAATACATGTACTGTGTAATTTGAACCATGTTGGCAATAGGCAAAGGAGTAATTTGCTGTAGATAACTAATAACAATACAAATTTAATTTATGTAGGTGATGGAGAGGCTTACAGCTATTTCTAAGAAAGAATTTGTTATTCATCTCAGATAACACATAGGGAAACGGAGGCATAAACTGCAGCATGAAATATACCTGACCAACACTTGATGAAACCAGCAGTTATAAAACACCATGAACCCTAAGAAATTTGATCATTTGCTTTCTACTTTTAGCCTTATGTCTAGTGTTCAATGCAAATTATAGCAAGTGACACTATTAAATTGTTAATTGAGCACCTCGTGATAAAATCCATATTAAGACAGTTGCATTATTTCTTTCTATTTCTAATAATATTTCTCCATTCTAAGGCTTATTTTAATAGGGCTTTTTGGTAAGAAGTTTACCACCCTTATTACAGTGAAGGGGTCAAATTATGACCTCAGTTTTATCATGATGTCAATACAGTGAACTTTTATTGGATCAGCCCTACCATTCCCAAAATTAGCACTGGGTTTGCACAGCATGAATGAAGAATGAAGCTCTCCTGTGATCAAATCCTCTGTCATTAAAAGCTTTAGACATTTCACACCAACTGAGATGAGAATCAGGTCTTGTGCATATATTAAAAGCTATAAATCACTCATCTGTTCATTCTGGGTTTTGGAAATGCTTTGGGAATTGCTGATGTCTTGAAACACAACAGGTCTGTCTGTTTTGCAGTTTGATGTGTCTTTTTCGCTTGATCCTGGAAGGGATGTGCTGATACTGCCCTAGGCTGTGATTCTGTCTCCAACAGCAATCTCCTGCAGGAAAAAGGCTTTAGTTAGTGTAACAAAACCTAGAAACTGTTAAATATGGAGGACAAGTTCTTTCGACATAGTACCGGTGTTTTGTGTCAGCTTTGTGGCAAACCCTTGGTGGAGAGCTGGTATAACAAACATGAGACAAACAAACACCACGGTGTGAAGATAATTCAGTGGAAGTAAAAAGGTGTCCCCAGTTTGCCATCAAAACAGATTGCACACACAAGGAAGAGGAAGGGAAGGAGACAGGTTGTCAGTCTTTCAGAATCGTTACCACCCAGTGTTCCACAGGCTGCTTAAATTCTTTTTCTGCTTCATATCAGTCCTGCATAATGACTTCAAAACGAAGGAAGTGGTGGGGTAGTTGATGACATCTTTCTTACATCTTGCTTTCCATTTCAGTTTTACTACTTAGAAAGCCTGCAAGAGCTTGTTAAGGCCAAATTTAATTTAGAATAAAAATAATTTTGCATCCAAATCAGGTTTTACCTTCATATGTGGAATATTTTACAAACAGCTGTTGGAAATATTAAAATGTGTGACTGTTAAGGTGAATGGAAGATAAAAAATCGTATCAAATGTTAAACATTTGTGCCCCAATTTCCATTTACAGTCTGTCTGATCTGGATATTGATTGCTGTGGTGATGACTGAAGTAGGACCTTCCAGATCTGTAAATATTCCATACCTCAGAGACTCAGCTTGTATCAGATTCACATGCTTTACAGATTTGACATACAACACGCATCAACCTAAGTTGGATTTTTTTCTGATACAATCTCCCTTTTTGACAATAATAGACTTGCATGGTGCAAGTTCAAACAAACGAAAACTCTGAAGAGCTCAGTTGTGGTGAATTTAAGGCCCCTTCTATGCTGTCATTGTCTTAAGGAGAAATTCAGCCATTAATTCCAGCAAGACTGAGCACAGACCTCCAGCATCAAAATGAGGGTTTCAGTATTACATCTGCCATAAGCATTAATTTCATATGAGAAAAAATATATCAGTATTTTCTTATCAGTAACTGGAAATTTTATTATACATAAATGTCCAACTGTTTCTCAGATGTTTCATAATTAAGTGGAGCTCTGCTAGCCTGGAATGCAAGCAGAATGTGCATTTCTTGAAGCATGAGCCAAAGCCTGTTAAAGTAAATGGGAATGTTCCTGTGTGTGTAAGTGGGCTTTGGATCAGAGCCTGAAGAATCACCTGAGCAGCAATTTGCTACCTGTTTTCTTTCTGTATACTGAAAAGGCTGCTAAAAATGCAAATGTTTGTGTTCAGCTGACTGCCTGAGTGCACTGAAGGGATGCTTACAAGCACTGCAGTTTTGTGTCCAGGGCCCATTTTTTAAGCTGTATTTTAATTTTAAAGGAATGTGCACTAACTTTGTTTTGGGAGGAATAGACACTACTTTCAGTGTTCAGAATGCCATCTTGATGGGATTAGAGCTCTAGGCAGGGGCACTGCCATAAAAGTGATCATTAATTTCTGGGATGATTCTTGATTTCAAAGGCATTGAACTTCACATTCTTAAATCACTTTTTAAAATTGCAGTTTATAAATTGTTAGAGTATCTTGATAAAATTGCTCTAACTGGCACTTTGGAGGAACATCAATTAGCTCATTTTCTGTGACACTTCTACATAACCTTTAACTCATGCTCTCCTTGAGCAGCACATATTTCACAAATACTTCCTTAAAATGAATGTGTACGTTAGCATAACAAGACTGTGTGCAAAATGTTACTGTGTTCCAAGGTACTTATAATTTTAAGACCTCTCAAAAGTATAGCTTAAATGTGGACCTACACTGCATGTGCAGAATCCTCAAACTAAGAATTAGTTTTATTATCATTTCATTGGTTTGATAACCAGAGCAGTTTCATCTAGATCAGGGGGGAGGGATTCACCATTTGACTTGGAAAAGTCATCTCATTTACCCCAATCAAAAGAGCACAGACACAACTTGTGACCGAGGTAATTTGAAAATGTTTCATGTGTCACTGTTTTTTCTGTCCTTGTAGTATTTCAGAAAGGTTATTGTGGCAAATTTGGTGGGATCCTCATGTTTTGTCCTAAAGAGCAGGAGCCTCCTCAAACCTTTTGAATTTTGCAGATGATGTTTCCCTTGAACCTCTTATCAGTGTTCAATTTAGTTATTACACTACTTCTACCAAAATATAATTGTACATATATCAGAGGATTCTCATGACAATTCAAAAGACCAAATTAATTCCTAATTAATTCAGAGAATCTGCCAAGGATAAACAATATATTTTAGCACTGGCTATTCCTTCTTTCCTGATACTACATTTAGAGTTTGTTGTTGGGCAGAGCCCTTGTGTGGGCCATTGGCCAGGTCAGAGTTTGGAAGCACAGGTTTTCATTAAAATTTGCTTTATTGGGAGGCCTATTTGAGGGAGGTGGCGGGGGAAGAGGAAGCATATTATCACTTCGTTTTCTTATTAATATATTGCATACTAAATACTGGAATAGATATTAAGTTGAATCTCTGGCCACTCCTGATAATTCAAATGAGTGTTTTCAACGACTCACATTAAAATACATTTTCAATCAAGTACTGTGCAGCATCACCCCTAGGACAGTGTATTATTTGAAAGGTTTGATTCTCAAGAACTCAGATTCACTACTCTCACATATGCTGAGGGGAAAGTTCCCACTGACTTCAAGGAAAACTCCACGAATTGGTTGTGGGTGGTACCTGAGTGCACTTTTGAGAACTCTACCTGAAGTCCAACATGGTGTTCAAACGTTATTTTTGAGATCTGGAGATTTTTTAATGAATTATAACATTTCCAGTGCAAAAATATGCAGGTGGCTTTTTTTTTTTTTTTGGAGAGGAGTGGAGAGTAAGGAAAAGAATGGATTAGTAAATGTTATATAGGTCAGCACAGTGAAAATACAGTATGTCTGAAAATACTTGGTGTTTGCAGAGTAATTATTTAATATTTAGGACCATGCAAAGAAAGAAATCATCTGACTGATTTGCACTGATGTCATGATAACATACTTCAGGGGTTGGTGCCTGTGGAAAATCCAAGGACACACACCTTGTGACTCCACTACACGTTGCTGGGGGCCATTCCAATTGTTCCCATTGTGATGTGGGGAGTCTTCTACTTAATTTATTTTTAACTATTGATCTCCAAAGACTGTTGTTTGCATCTGTTTATTAAATTGCAAACTCAGCTGTGAAAATGGTTTTTATGGTGGTGTTTTATTACAGTCCCATTTACAAATGGAGCTGAGCACAAACACGATAAATATTTTTCTTTGTGGAGGCACACATTGTTGGAGGGCCATTGAAATAACGTGAAACTGGAATTGTTTGTTTATGAGATCAGATTCATTCATTACTTTGGTGAGGAGCTGTGAAATGTAAATCTCACATTCCACTGGACAATAACAGCACCAGCTTGAGCTCATTTAGAGGTGTGATATTGCATTCAAAGGATGGCTGTTAATTTTATTGACCAAATTTTGGAATTGGGGTAACATTGATATTCAGGAATGCTTCTGAAATGCTTGACTTCTGTGCCATTTTTCTATGGAAAAGAGAAAGGTTTCCAACTTTATTGAAAAGTATTTTTAATTTGAAAAAATATAGTTTTGTTATTCTTTGTTAGAATTCTTCTGTTACACATTTCCCCACCTTTCTGAGAAAGTGTGTGGGTGTGTGCAAAGATATTAAAAAAAATTGATATAATCTTATTCTTTAGATTTGTGCTCATGTACATTTTAGGCTGCTGGAATTCAACTTTTTTATCAAGGTTCTGATGAATTAGTGACAAAAGGTTTAATACTAGAGCATATACTTTGTAAAATAACAGCTGAAGCCATTTGAAATAACATTTAAGAGACATTTTTAACTTAGTGACTGGAGCTTCAATATTGTAAGGAACATTATGGAATTGAGTAAATTTTTTATGAGACCAATTTACAGTATGAATGAATAGGACTAAAACTACCAAAAACTGGAGACTGACCTTTTTAATTTTTTTACGAATTTCATCTATAATCACTTAATCAAATGAAAGATTCAGTATGAAACACTTTAAGCATATGGTTTATTTAACAAGTGGGTGTTCAGCACTATTCTAAAATCACCTGGTTTATTCCTGGTTTTGATTTGGCACCTGAACGCCAGGTACCCAAAACCTCTGCCCAGATAAACCAAGACCTGTAATACTGTCTCTCTACCTTTGTGTTTCCACTTCCAAGTTTTTGTTTTGTGAAGAAACAAAATAAACTTCACTTCATCCCCTGAGCTGACTTGTTAGATCTCAAATAGGAAACCCATCAGACTAATTTTGTTACTGCTGAATTTCCCTTCCTCTGTTTTCTCTACTGTTCCTGATGTGCTGCTCTTTAGATGTGATATTGATACAAGCAAAGGAAAATCAAAGAAAAACTGTAAACTGCTACTGCCCAAGTAGAAGCTTGAGTTTATCAAGGGATTTGACACAGTGATAACCTTGATGTAGTCGAGATATTAGTAATCTGGATCCTTGATTATTTGGAGGGAAAGAGAGAATAATTTGGAGAGAAGGTTGCAGCTGGATCTACCTTGTGGATCCTTATTTGAGGTTTGTTTTTTTTTCCCTCTTTGCCTCGAGAAAGAAAGAATATTTACTGAGATGTTCTCAGGGAAAAGAATGAGAGTTTGGAGTATTGAACAGTGGCATATAAAAATATCAATGATGTCACAAAAGCTCTGTCATGAAGACATTTTATTGTTGATGAATTGTAAGAACCATCTGGGTACTATTCTAATGATTCAGAGGCCTCTGTATGGATGGTACAGATGCTTCTTTTGTTATTGATGTGATCTTGTAAATAGTTAAAATATTTACCAAGGCACCTCTGAGCCGAAGCTATACCATTTTATTATTTATACCTTTTCAGAGGGACAAAAATGGAGGTGTCCACTAAATGTGATGGATTAGGCTTATAAACAGCCATTATTGCCATCAAACCTCACATGTCAGCTCCCCCTTTTGTGTCTGTGCATTTCTAAGCTAACCAGTGATCCATGCATAAGATAGAAGGTTAAGAATGTGCAGAGAGAAAGGGGGTTGACTCCAAGCAAGATGTATCTTCTGCTGATTAGAAATACAGCTGTAGAAAGGGGAGAGAAAAGAGTTTTTGCAACATGACACTCGCCTTTTCGTTTCACACAACTCACTGTTTAGAACCTGCAAATCACTAACTAGCAGAGTCACTCTGCTGTTTCATGTAACTTAGTGCAGCTGTCTTTTGTTTTTCCAAGATAAAAATCAGGAAATGCAAAAATTGAACAGGTCCAGAGAGGAGGAATAGCAGAGGGAATGAAAGGAAAAAGGTTGAGCAAGTGACTTCACAACTTGTTGACAGAGCAAAGTACCATTTTGTTATAATTAAGTATGCTTTAAAGGGTGGACGGAAGGGAAAGCTAACAGAGCTTATTCAGTATAATGCCTGTCAGTATCTTCAAGCTGAAAAAGTTATTCCTACTCCTAATGCACATGCAAAAAGAGAAATTATTTCAAAACTAGTAATATATCTTTTAAAAATGTTTCCCTTTTCTCTGAATATGTAGAGCTCATCACAGAAGCTTTTCCGAATATTTGTATCTCGCAGTGTGATTTTTTCCCCTTTTCTTCACAAAAAGTTATTTTATGATAAAAAAATCATTAATATGAAATGCTTTTTAAACTTCAAACTGAAAACAGAATACAGTGGTTTTGTTAACTTTTGATGTGATACTGGAATATAATGTGCTGTAGTCCAATTGTTTGTGATTTCTTTCCTATTATTGTTAAAATTGTTTGATGTGCCTGTGTGTTAGTCCTGAAAGAGAAGAACTGACTAAAAATCACATTTGATGTTCTGGATGAACCATGTAAGTGCAATGATGATTTATTTAGGTTTGTTATATTATATAGCTAATTTATCTTTTGTCTTAACCAGAAACTGATTGTAGCAAACTGTTAGATAATTCTTACGCACAACTGAAAACCATAGAGTTGTATATCCATGGGCTTCAGAGGGAAAAAAAGGAAAAAAGAGGATAGAAAATATTTTTTTTCTCTATAATATATTTGAAAACTTCAGTCCCACTGGTGAAAACTTTACCAGTGATTTTAGAAAACTACCACTTAGAAGTAGGTGGTGAGACCAGAAGTCATGTTCATGTCTAGAATTACATGGAATGGTCTGACATTAAACTGTGGTTTTACTTTAATTTATAAAATGCTAACAATGGCCAGTCTGGCAGTCAGCTGCATTAGTATGCTGGTGCACTGACCATCCCGTCTCTATAAGTACTGTGATCTGAATTGCACAACCAACATGGCAAAGGTCCAGATTTCAGTTGCCACTCCCACTGGGAGAGAAAAAAAACAGGCTTGTACACAATTTATGTCTGCAGTTGTTTCACTGTATACATTGAAAAAAACCTCGTCAAGAGAATGGCATTCAGCCTTATTAGGGTCAAACATAATCTGTATCAACAGCATTCAGAAACACTTAAAGAAATAGAAAAAGCTTATTTTTTCTAAAATGTACCATTGCAGCAAAATGGATGTAGAAATATGGATGCTTTTGCATGCAGTAACTCAGGTCTACTCTTCACACTTGCTGTTACCTGGCATTTCCCACAAGAGGAAAATAACAGTAAAATGACAAATGCCCAGTAAACTTGCATCTAAAGTAAAGGAATATTCTCATTTCTGACCTCACAGTTTACATAAATTTCTGCAAGCATTGATGTAGCTCTCTGGAATTAGCACTTGGGAATGTGAAATGAAATTACTCAAAGCAGTGAGTATGGGAAGAATTTCAAGTCCAGTTAGTCTTAATTAATGTCTTTATTTTTCTGGGATTTCTGCTTGGTAGCCTGAATACATTTAACTACTCTACTTATTTAGCTGTGCCCCTTGGAATCAGGTTTTAATTTGGCATGCAGTCAGATTGCAAGAGTCACAACTATGCTGTTTAATACTGTATTGCTAGTAAAGCTTTAACTTTACTCTGTACTCCTTCTGTTTATTTTAAAGATGTAAAGATGTTCTTGAATACCCTTCAGAAGTTCCCAGGTCTTGTGGTGAATACCTGCAGGTAGTTCTGAGACACAGAAATTCTGTCTGCATGTATTTTTAGGTCATGAGAAGCTACCTGATTTTTAGCCTTTTTAGTTTCAAGGAACTGAGGCACACATTTAGGTTCTGTGTGATAAGTTTATTAACATCTCCTAGTGTCAAATCTGTTCAGTTATAAATTAAAAGGGTAGTGCAAAGCAAAAATCTGGGAATGTTCATTGTCATCGTATTTTTATTTTTGACTGCTTCTTGTGAATAAAGTGGGGGGTTGTTTGGGGGGTTTTTCACGAGGCAGAAGGCATACATCACTGCACTGATTTGTGGCTCAGCTCTCTTTGAGAGCTTGAAAAATGTTAAAACAAATCCTTCACCATTGTCTCTTTATGGCCTACAGAGCAAATGTTGGGGTTTTCAGTGTCTTAGACCTCCCGTTAGCTGGGCAGAATCTGGAATTCTTGGTTATGATTCAGTGATCATACAGACAAAGTGTAGGTTTAATTGAAAAGAGCATTTTATATACTTCCCGGCCTTTATGCTGTTACTGATGAATTCTGAATGTATGAAGGGGAAGAGGAAAAAGGTTTTTAAAAAAGAAGCCCAAATCCAGACTTTCTTGTAATCTTGTAGGTACCAGTGACTAATATCTCATGCAGACAAAAGCTAGTTAAAACTGACTTGAGATAAGCATTCTTCTGCAGTGACTCATCTTCCCTAACAATAATGGAAATGTAGCCCCTGTTTATGAGATAGCTGAAGTGCAAATAGTAGTGTCCATGAAGCTGAGGTTAATTACAGGAAGGACTTTCATGATAATTGCTAATAAACAACACTTGTCCTCCTTTGAATCTGTATTATTCTCTGCAGAGGAAGTAAGCTTCTGCAATTTGAATAGAATTTTGAACATTTGCTCAGGAGGTGTAGGCAGTAAGAGGCAGGAGTGAATAATAAAAGTCAGCCATAAAAGGGTAGGAGGCTGACCACGTCTGACATTTTCTCTCTTATAAAATGTAGAATTCCGAGCGGGTTAGTGCATTCCCACAGATCGTCACTGTCTCAGCATGTAATGTGCTATGACCAAAAGGAAACAAGCCCCTGCATCCATTCTGAGCCTCAATCTGAAAACTAGGCAGTGTGGGAGTGATTGTGTCTACAAAGGGACAGTAAAATATTCTTTTAAAGGCTTCTAGTTCTCTGGGGTGTCTAGAAAGCTGGTTTGTGCTTTAACGGGTGTGTTCTGTGAGAGATTAAAATGGATTATAAATCCCCACAGAAGTGAAATCATCGCAATTAGTCTTGGAAATATACCATTAGTATTATTTTAAACTGTAAAGAAAGCAATTATGGAAGTATTTTAGAGTTTTAAGTTCATGATACTAATTTTATCAAGGAGCTAAAACTGAACCCCCTCTCTCTCGTGTGTCATCCTTTTTAAATTCCTGCAAATGTGCTACAAAGTTGGCTCCTTTCACAAGAAATGCCCACAAAGATCTGCATTGGGAAGGTGCAGAAGGTGACTGGGTCTTAGTCTGTGCTCTTTACAATGCCACATAAGTATCTTTATCTTATCTATATTTGTTAAATCAATTAAAAGGACATATGGAAGTTAATCCATGGCTGACTTAGTTCTGTAGTGTGACACGGTGAGAACACATGGGATTTCTTGTCAGTGCAGGAAACACAAAGTGGCTCCTTGGTAAACGTCAGCAGGTCATGCTTGTGGTTGTGTAGAAAACAAGTCTCCGTTGTCTTTGATAAAATTATTCAACATTTATTTTAGGTGGTGGGTAATGATTTAAATTCATTTTTTACCGCAAGTATTGCAACAGTAAAATAAGAATGGTATACAGACTTTTTGAGAGATGCAGAGTTCAAGTGGCTTAGTGACAGAGCTGTTGGAAATTGTTTGAATGTTACAGTAATTGAAAAATATAGATCTGGTCATCCAAAATTAATATTCCATAATTCTTATTATCAGTCTGTGTGTGTTGCATTACCTTAAAAGATTAGAAAATTCAGGTTACTTTTGTTGAACCTGCACTTTTACCTCCAAGGAGTTGTCTTGGGCTGGATATATGGGACCCTCTTCTACCTAATCAAAATCAACATTTACTGGAGCAGGCACTGAAGTCTGCAAGAGGTGGAGCTATACACTATGTTCAGATAATCAGGACATTCCCAGGAACTAGGGGATTCAGGCATGTATTCTCCAAGGAAGAAGGGGGAAATAAATAAAGAAAATGGCAACTTTCTTTTTGCCATCTTTGTGGGTGCAGTTTATCATGCCCCTTGTTTTCCTTAGAAGTATGTCAAAATTAAATGTTTTTCTTGATCTTAAATATAGAATTTAATTTCAAATATTATCTTCTTTTTTCATTGCAAAAATTTAGTTTGATTTAATTTTAAATTTAATTTTATCTCTGTGTGAGTTCAGTGTATCTTACAAGGTCTTTTATGGCCTGATTTTTGTGGTAATACTAAAGTAAGAAATGAACTTTTATGAAAATACTAGTCAATGCAGGAACCTCTATCAGTAGGGAACAAGATTGGTGAGTGCTCTGAGGAGCAGCACACTCCTAAAATCTGTCTGCAGCCACAAGTTTTGCTGCAAGCTGTAGATCTAGTAGCGTAAAGATAATGAACACAAAACAAAGGTGTGTTTATGAAGGTGTGTGATAATTGGTGGGGAAAACCAGGGCTAAAAATGCAGTAAAGTACAGAGGACACAGCAATCTTTAGGATCTTTTGTGTGGATGGATAGTCAGCTGATGGAGAAAAAGGAGCCTAACTTTGTCTACTATAACTTTAAACACTGGGCTGAAGTTTTGGAAGTTGTCCTCTAGGTTCCTGCAGAGATGCTTTCCAGGGAGGGCAGATATTGAATAAAAGTGTCGGAGAGGGAAAAGGCTTCTGCCTCTCCTCTGCCTGTCTCTGTCCTGGCAGTGCTGTGGAGGGGTGCCAGACACCCCTCGTTAGGGGCTGCAGCAGCTGTAACTCCACAGCAGTGCACACTCACAGGGGCAGAGAGGATCTCGATGTATTGGATCAGTCTAAGGACCTCTGTGATTGTAAATTACCCTGCAACAGGCTTCCAATTTTCAGGTGGTAGATAAATCTTGTAAATCAGTGAAGGTATCCCTCATATACTGAGGATTAACATAGCCTTGATTGGTTCAGATTTTGTAATAATATTTATCAGTTTGGGAGTGATCACATAATTGCCCTGTAATATGCCAATATTTCGGCTTCCTAAGACATCAAGAAATTTCAGCGTGTTCTGCCTAAATACATATTAAAAGTAATTTGCAAAATCAGAGCTCTGCAATTGCCTAGAGATGCAGTCTTCTAAAAAGCAAAAAAAAAAAAAAAAAAACAAAAAAACAACCAATGCCTGAGAGATCATGAATAATGTACGAGTATTAGTTTTTATCATAGCTGCCTTAAAAATGCTCTGTTTCTAACATTTTCTGAGGTTTTTAAAATGAAAACTATCTTTTCATTAAATTTACTTTAAATTGATATTTTAATGAAATTATTTCTATTTCATAGAAATAAAACGAACTACACAATTTTGTAAGGGAAGCAATTGGAGGCTTCAGCACAAAGCTTGGAAACCCAGATGTTTGTGAAGCTGCTGCACACAACTTACTTCATGAGTCTGCCCAGTATGTCAGAGTCCTGAGCAGGCAGTTCTAATGGAGTTTCAGACAATAAATATTTTTATTCCTTTAAATAGGTGTATAATCATCTTGTTAACATGGTTTTACTTAAGATAAATGGGGAGTGGGCAGAACAGAAGGGTAATTAATAGTGACCTTGGAGAAAAAAGCTTCAGTTTGTCTTTGCCCCAGTCACACACTGCACTTGTCTCTCACAGCCAGGCCACAACTCCAGGCAGCAGAACACTGGTTTCATAAAAGTTATGTGCCTGAAACATTCACACACGGTTTTTTTTTTCTTAAATCACATTTCTCAGAGCGTAAATCTGGGCAGAACCTGAATGTAAAATTTCCTGGTATGTTTTATGGTGCAAACACAGAATTGCCTGCTCCAATAATACAACCCCCCATTTTTTTTATCTCTTTTGAATGGAGTGAATTGTTTGGTACCTGAATAATGCAGCAGCAGGGCCAAACTTAACTCCTCTCTTACCACAAAACTTGTTGCTAGGAAGTTGTCATATTGCATTTGACTGTCACATAAATTGTCTGGGGAGCTGCTCTTTCCTTTTACATTGAAAACATACGTTGTTATAAAAAGGAAAAGATTCTGTTAGACAGATAGACCTGAGTCCAGTTCCCACCAATTCCATAGTAATTGTTCCATTATCACTGATTTTAATTGGGCAGTATATCCGGCCTGCATCTCTTGATTGCAAAACCTGGTGGGACTGTTTGGAAAATGAGTGAGAATTCAAAATGAATTGGAAACATTAACAAAAATATTATGCTTATAGTTTAAGCAAATGCATTAGTTGGGTAAAGCAAAATTACAGGAAAGTTCAAGGTCAAACATTTCAGAAATAAGTAATTTGAAATTGTGTCAGAGGTATCAATTTTACTATACAATTTTCTCAATAGTTTTAGTAAAATTGTTATATTGTAAAAAAAAAATTGTTATATTAGTAAAATTGTTATATTAATATTGGATTCTGTGATTTTTAGTAATTATGGCAAAGATCAGAATTATGAGGTTAGTTTGCATCTTTCTTTCTTATATTGCTTTGATTCTCTCTTCCACCTTTCTGTGACTGAGTTCCTGTATTTACCAAGAACTTTGGGTAATATAATAGGATCCAGCTGTTCCCATCGAGGATTTTCAGCACAGAATCTCATTAGACAAAGTTTTGGTTGTCTATGCATTTATTAGCATATTGTCAATGCTTAGTAATCCTGTTCCCCATACTTTTAATTTGTTTATTTATTTGTTTGTTTGTTTATTATAAAGATTCTGAAACTACTTGAAACCTAAGTGCAAACCCACATGATTCAATAATCCATCTACTTGTTTTTCTCTGGGTCTTGGCAATACAGTCTAAAGATGATGCATCGACCACTGCCACTGTGCTGATGAAATATAATTTTCTGAATGCAATAGCTGAAGCTGAGCAATGGGAATCTTGGAACCCAGAGTCTGATTTCTTCATTCAGCTTTTCAGAAACATTTTCATATCTTAGTTATGAGCATCTCTTCATACATGACCATCACACTGTGCTTAAATATCTAGGCAAGCATGTAAACATATTAAAAACAATCAACCAAAAACATGTGCTCAGCAGTTAGAGGAAGGCACAAATGTAAATACATTTGTTTTTCCAAATATTTATTGCGTGTATCTTGTCTTCATTTTACTCTGATCCCTTCTGATTTCTCTATCACGCTTTTGTGCTTTCACTTCTAACTGGCTTTCATTGCTCACAACTTTCCTGTTTTCCTAATTCCTTCTTCACTTCTGACTTTTTATAACTTCTAATAGTCACATATTTTCCTTTATGTAGGTACCTGGTTTCTTTCCTTGTTATACTAATTATTGCTGTCATTATCATTTAGAGAGGTAGGAAGTGGAGAAAAAGTTCACAGCGTGTTCACTTTTGCTCAGTAAATGCATATTCTTCTATATTTGTAGCCTCCTTCCACAATCATTCAGAAGAAATAGAACATGCTTATTTCATTTATTTGTGTAAGGCTTCATAGAATTGAAGGGGAAAGAAATCTTGCTCAAAGCAAAATAGGTGAGACTGTGTGGGCAGAAAGTGAATGAAATTTGAGAGCATTTTCTGCACCTACCTAAGCACAATATGTTGTGTCCAGTGGAATAGAACCTTACAGTGCAGCACCACTAATGCAAGTTTTTGTTTCTGCTATTTCTTCTGTTTAAATTACTGTTTTTAATAAGCTATAGAAAGTAGTTCTAATGTCAGGAAAAGCTATTAACTATTAACTGGGAGCCTTTCTAAATTTAAAGATCGGAATGAGGTCTGGATAAATTATCAGTGCTTTGGTTTTCCTCCCTGACATGTCATCTGTGTGTTCTTCAGGCCAGAGAGTACTTTCTTTGTTCAACCTGTGCCTGAAGTGGTGGGATGTTGCTCATTTACTGAAATGCAAACAACAAAAATAACATAAACTATCAAAAGATCAAAATAGATCTGTTTAGCCTCACAGGCTTAGGCATAACGGAGTTAAGGGACAGCAGAATGGCGTGGAATGGGAATCTCCTGAGTTTCAGTCCTGAGCTTGTCACTGCTTTGGCTGAAGACCCAAATGACATTAGAAACCATCCTGAATGAACCCCCAGGCAGGAGGATGCTGGGCAGGGTTCCATGTGAGCCTGCAGCTTAACAAAGGGCTCTGTGCCAGCTCACACTTTGGGGCTTTCTCATGTATTTATGACAGACATTGATCAAATACAGTTTTCCCCTGTTTTTCCACAAGCGTTTGTAACCTTTGGCATTGTTCAAATGGTTTAATGAGCATTTTCTTCAGTAAGTCATGAGATAGTTTTATTTACGTGATAAGGTTTTAAAGAATTCATCTATTTAAGCCTAAAAAGTACAGTTTTATTTCATAATCTGAAATGTTCACGTCAGACATTTGATGATGCCTTGGAAACAGTTGCCTTTGACTTTTTATCTTGTTAATGATAATTCTTGAGGTCTCTGAGAGATGTAAGGGCACATCTGAATTTTCTCATGGATGGCTGTATGTTTTTTTAAAGACCAATCTTTGTTATTCTGTTCAGTGTTATTTCTTTAGCCTTAGACTGACTCAATCTTAAGGTGTAGCTTTTCTGTGCTTCTAGAAGATAAAATAAATTTAAAAAGAAAAGAAGAAATAGTTCAGTCCATATTTAGGTTTCTTGGCCTCTTTCTGAGCTGTTTAATGGACAACTGGTTTGTTTTATTTATCTGACAGGGTTTCTTCATATTGTTTCAGGTTATCAGCACTCTTGCAGATCATATTACAGCTTGTGCTCGGATTTGACCCTCGCTAGGGTTCACTTTAAATCAGATCCTTATCATTAATGCAGTGATAAATAGAGATGCTTTGGAAGTAGTATACAGATTATTTATTTAGTGCCTCTCTGTATCATGTTTTATACAACCAGGGATCAATGTCAGACCTTTATGGATATAGCTTAGGTTGCATTCAGTAACTACAAACTAAAGCCCTTTAAATAATGTTAACTTAATAGCTGACATTTTTATGAAATAAGTCTGCAAGGCAGGAAATGTAATATTGCTCTACAGTGAACAAGATTTTGATTTTTAGTTTCATCCCAAACCTAAAGGGATGTTTTTAGTTTAACAACTGCCTCTGAAGTTCCCATTAAAAAAAATAAATAAAAAAGGAGACAAATGCTTTTAAGGGGGAAAAAAAAAAAAAAAAAAAGAGTGCTCTGCCACAGGTGTGACCTGGGGTTATTGCTTTTGTAGTGATACTTTTTGTGAGGCTCTAAATAATTTCTCCCCTTGTAACTCCTACTGGTCCTTTTATGTCATAACTGATTTTATTTTTTTCAGATATATTCAGGCTGAATAAACATATTTTCTTACTTTCAGTCATAGTCTTATAACCTTATGTAGTACTTCTCAAGTGTCATTATGCTCTGGGAAATGGCAGATTTGTAGTTCGTGCAACCTCCCTTGGTTGCATTTCCACTGGTTTTAGTCTCCTTTTAGAGCAGATAACATGCAGATTCAGAATGAAGATAATTCTGTGTAACAAGCAAAGGTTAATGAAATAATTCTTTAAGCTTTTGTATTGTTTCAGACCATTGTAGCAGAAGGTTTTTCTAAGCAATTTAATGGTACATAAATAGAGGGGAGGTTCCCAGTCAAAAGGTGTTTTAGTATAAATTTAAGTTTTATCAAAAATCAGATACTTAGATTTGAAGATACATCATGGGTAAAATTTGATTTACGTTTGGGTATAAATACAAAAATCTCAGGAGTTAGTCTGATAAAATTTTAGCCCATACAGTAAAATTTCTAAGTATTCAAGTGTGCTTGCTCTTGAATGTTTTCTTCCTGTTCCTGGAATATTTTCTTCCTACTTGGAAATAAAATCTGCACAGGAGGGTTATTTGATTCAGTTAAAAATCACTCTTGAAAAAAATAGGAGCAAATATAAAAACTGTGGAATGGTTTTGAGATTTGCAACTGTTGTGTTTCATCCCCCACATGGTCTGTTACTGTAGAAATGTGCTCCATAAAGTATTAAGCATTTGAGGTCCAGCACATTCAGGGAGAGCAGCTACAGGGATTTTGTTACCTTTTCTCTTTCTTTCATTTGTAATTGTAGTCCAAGTTTGGAACTGTACGGCCAAGATGGAGAGAAAACCAAAACTGAAACAAAATTCAAATCCTTCAGGGATTGATCTATAAGGCTTCTACTTGGAAGGATATTTTATCTTGGTAAGGATAAAGTGATACTTTTCAAATGGATTCAAGGAAGTGTAAGAATATATTACAGTATAATTTTTGAAATTTCTGAAACACATTTTTTTATAAATGAAAAAGCCCACAGCTGCAGTTCTGCTGATCCATTCCAATACTCAGGATTTAGCTGATATACTCTATTCCTCATAAATAAGAAAACTGGAGGTACATGATTGATAAGAGGTGTTTAAAGAAATTTAAATAGAATACATTCCTACTAAGCAAAGTATTAATTCATTTAGCTGGAAGCCATCCAAAAGAAGCAACTGTCATCTCAGTTGAGTTTGTTCGCATGCTGTAAACTGTATTGTTGCAAGTTTGGGGAGGATCACTTAGCTGAATTCAAGAAATATTACTGAAATTACTGCTTTATGCATTTTCTTGTGATGTGAAATTTCCCAGTCTTGTAACCTGGGGAGCTTGGGGGGTGGTTTGGTCTTGGGGATAGTTTTGGCTGGTTGGTGGTTTGAGGTCTTTTTTTATAACTTCAGTTTCCAGAGGTACTCCCTCGCTTCCTCCCATCTATACTGGCCACTCTAAAAAAAAGCAATTAATTAATCCACCAGTTTCATCTGGCTTACATCCTTCAACATTATGGCTGAAACTACACTGAAGTACTTATTTCTTGTCATCCATGGTTTTATATTTGTCATTTGTCTTCATAAGTATCCATATAAGCTAAGAATTACTCCAGTGATTGATGATCTAAATTTCAAATATTGTCTTGTATGAATGTCCCTTGCAGGTCAGCATTAATAAAGCAGGTACCTGTGTGGAGGTGCACATGCCTGTCTCTGCTGCTGCCTTCAGTACGTGCTCAAGAACACCGTGTGTGCAGGGGCTTTAGATGGATGTTTAACTGTATTATCTGTGCTTGTTGACGTGCTAATTGGCCTTAATGGATCCTGACAAACACTAAGTTAATGATAACTGAGTGCAACAGATGGATAATAATGGAGTCTAAAAACTGAAACCCAGATTTTCTCAGTAAAGGCTGAATTTACTATACAGTAGGCTTTTTCTGTTATAGCTCATCATTAGATGAAATGCTACTGTTTGCAAAACTGTTCACTTTCACTGTTCACTGTTCACTTTCTCTACCATGTTTTCCCCATTTGGAGGTGAAAAGGATCTTAAGCCTTGCATGAGGCAAGATATTTCAAAATGAAGAGGAGGGTATAATATCAAGCAAGGATCCTGTGAACATTTTGGTTTTGAGTATATTTCTTGTGAATGTTTGAGAAAGACAAGGTTGCACAAAGAGCTTATTATGCTGTGTTAATTCAATTCTTACACAGTGAAATGAGAGAACATCCTTAAACTTTCTTCTTGCCAATCACCAGGAGTTGTAAAACTGCTGCAATATTAAGTAGTGGGAGATACAATGCCACCATGCAGCATAGGCCTGTCTTTAAAATGAAAGATGTATTGATGGGCTTTAAATCCCACTTTAAAGAGGATGATGTATTTAAATCTGGTTGCAAGGGGGAAGGGCAAGAACTTTCCTGAATGACAGTTACTGATATTCTCTCAGTGTTATTAGTGATTACTCTTACTCACACATCCCTGTGAGAATGTTAATATTGTTCTGTTGGCTTGGAGCTGAAATACCAATAAATCCCAATTTAAAGGAAAATTTCTGAACAGCAAAATCCAGAAACACGAATGTTTTAATTCACATTGAACACGCTGTGTAGCAAATTGTTTACAATGCAATGTTAAGTGCTGAAACATTTCACAAATTCATCTGATGGGCTCTTATTATTTTGGGATTAAAATTAAGTGCCAAAACCTCATGTTTAAATGGAATTAGGGATTTGACAGTGATTGACAACAGCCAGGCAATTCCACATTCCGCACGTGCTGGCCTATAGCATTTCCACCAGAAAAGACTTGAGCACTCAGTAGCTGAGGAGCTTTAACTTTGTTCTGCAAATGTCTGTGTAAGGAGCACGTCTTGCTAAAAAACTAGTACCACCTTTTCAGATATAGTTGTTGGAGTACAGCTAGACACTCCATTCAGATTGAATCAGCAGTCAGGGGGAGGAGAGACTGGCACCATGAGCCCAGGAAGTAGTGGGGAAATGCAGATTGAGTGTGTACTGGAAGCTCTGCTCAAGGCAAAAACCAACAGACGTGGTCTGAGACCCGCGCGTGGCTCCAGCTTGATCAAAGCCCTTGAATCTGCTCTCATTTCTGCTGGCTATGGTACTTACCTAAAATGTCAATATAAAAGGTTGGTGCAGATTATTGATAACAGAATACAGCATCTGCAGAGAGTGTCTGTTGACAAGTCTGCAGAAATTTTAGAGTGCTTATCCAGTGTGCTAAATTAAACCTGCTGTATTTCTGATCCATTATCTTCTGTCTGACCAGAGGCTTCAGAAGTAGGTGAATGAAATGCACAAGCCCTCTTACATCAGGACACTGCCATAATCTCCATATGGAAAAAAGGAAAATCTTTCCTAAACCCTAAAAGCCAGTTAGATTCTACCTTGATGATTATCTGATGACCCAGATCTTAAATTCTCAGCTTACACCATATGAATTCCAAGCAGGTCTTTGAGCTTTAGGTTACTCTTGGGCATACTTACAGCATGGTGTCTGGGGGTTTCAGCATCTCTGATACATTTTCTATTTCCTAGTTTCTAATGTAATCTCTTCTGGAAATGGGATCTACAAATTCAGCTTCCCAAGGTAGCCAGAATTTGGTGCAGAGTGTGACATTCCTGCACAGTTCACACGTGCACGGTGTGTTTGGCTGGTATCAGCTGTGGGCACCCTGATTTACAGTTCATCTCCTGCACTGTAAGAGTGGTTAAGGAACAGACTCAGCCTTAGCCAATGCATTCCAAAGAGCAGCTACCTGATCACAAAAAGCAATCTTTAAGGTGATTGAGTCTGAGCAGAACATAGCTGCAGTTTAGAGACTTTTAATTCAGTGACCTTTAGAAATATTAGACTAAGGTTAAGTAAAAATGATGGCAGATAAAGACCAAAAAGTATTTAATTTTACAGATAAAGTTTCTTTGAGTAGATAAACAGAAATTTTATAAAACCGATATCGATTTCTAGGATGTCATAAAGTTAGCAATCCTTCTTTATGTTAAGTTTAGAAAAAAAATTGTAGGAATTTCCCTTCTTCCTTTTCTGTACATGCAACACTTGTAGGAATTTTCTCTTTTTCTACAATCACTGCTGAAAGAAATGCCTGAAAATTAATAAACTTCAGTGTGAGGTTTTGGGGTTCTTTGGGTTTGACTTTGGGGTTTTTTTTTTGGTGTTGTTTTGGTTTGATTTTTGGTTTTGTTTTTCCCAAATCAGGATTCCCTAAATATTTTTCTATCAGTTTTCTTTTCAAAAAATATTAAAATTAAAATTTGCACTATAATGGATTTTTTTTTGCCTATTTGATGAAGCCAAAATTTAAAAAAATGCTACTGATTTTATTGGGATGAAATGAAACCTTTCAGCCCTGTGGATGTGCACGTGCATTCTCTGCTCCATCACTCACTGGATTTGCAGGGTAAACACATTCAGGTTTCTGTTCTGAATTGAGCAGGGTAATTATTCAAAGATAGTCCTCCAAATGTAGGTAATTATCCTGGATAGTCCTCACTGGTTTGGAAGCTGTTTGCATCTGACTAGACTTCAGGGCATTCTGAGAGATCTTCCTTGATTAAAATTTTGTTTGGTCTGAGAAGGCAAGAATTTTCAGATTTTCCCTTGTGAGAAAAAAAAAATGTTTTATTAAGACAGTTAGTGACAAAGCTTAAATTAATATCTCATCTTAAATAATTAATTCTTTCTGTTCCCAAGTGGCTGTTAATGAAAGGATTCTTAGTCCTGGTTCCACCAGGCATTCACATTTGTCACTGTGAAACAAGTTAGGAGAATGAAATTTAGGGAGTCAGTTCAGTCTTTCTTTCAGTGGCAGATGAAACTAACCTGGAAACCAATTAATTGTCTAAATGATTGGTTTTACATTGATACCAGTTTCTGATATGAAACCTTTACTGTTGTATCTTTTCTATATTTTTTATTCATGTTGTTGTGGAAAGTTAGTCTTAGGTTTGTTTTTTTTTTTTTATCTCAAGGAACAGATCAAGTGCATACATAAAAGTTACATTTCTTGGAAAAAAATTTTACATATATCACTTTATCAGCTTTTTCTTTAATTCATTATCCCTTTAAGCATTTCTCAAATGCAGCTATACTATATATATGTACTCTATTTTACAAGGTAACCTGGGATTATATTTTACATTTGTAATTCTTTTCCACTGTAATTTTTCCCTCATATTATCTTCTTTCATATTCTTTCAGTTTCCCTAAATGAGGCCACCTATGAAACTGCTGGCAGGTAGTGAGAAAATAAGTGTTTAATGAGTGAGGAAACTATTAGAGCAGTCAGGAAAGGGAAATTACAGCATATGTAATAGGACAATCATTACTTTTATAAAATTCAGTATTAAATTGTTAATGTCTCTTGACAGTTCTTTAGTAATTAAGAATTCATCTTGATTGTCTTTCTGTTAACATGAAATGATATGATAGTTAATATTGTTTAAATCACAATGTTAAGTGAATGAAAAATCATAGTGTAGAATCCTCTGGATAGTATTTGTTAGAGGCTTTAATGTTATAATCAATTTAGAAAAATGTTTTTTCATTAAACTGTGAATGTAGGTTTATAGCATTTAAATTGTCTCTTGGTAATATTAAATTTATAAAATATATATATGAATGTATATTTATACACTTTCATAGCTTTTTAAAAATACATAAGCTGTATAAATAAAAGCTAATTATGAAGTATGACTAAAAGCTAGACTTTTAGACTATTTGATAATCCAGTGAAACTCAGGATGTGTCAAAAATATTTGTAACAAGTGTAGTTGCTAAAAACATATTTATGAGACAGTTATTTTTTCATATTGTAGCTGAGGTAGCCTTTCACATTAGATAAAATCTAGGTAAGAAACATCAAGGTAATAATCAGGCTAAGCAGGTGCTTACTCAGAGGATAAAGTATGTCATGGAAATCAACCTCCCACAGAGCCAGAAGAGGAGGTTTTACAGCTATTGGCTCTTGTCATAATGATGCATGGCAGAAATACACAGACCCCCCCAGCTAGAAAATGAAGCTGAAACTTTCCACCACAGAGAACTATGGAGGGCACATTAACAGAAATAATAGTAAAATATGAAAAACAGAGAAAATTAATACAGTTAATTTAATAAAGAGCACAGTCAAGGTCTTTCTATAAGCACACTATGTTTAAATTTAAGCAATCACAGTTGGGACCTACTCTGTGACTTTAGGAAAGTCACTTAGTGTTACAATCTACTACAAGTTCCTACTGTGGTCCAAAGATCTAAAATCAGCTTCTTGATTTCTGTGGTTCATTTCTCAAACACAAAACAGAAGGAATAACAATTTTCTGTCTTGAAGGCCCATCACAAACATGATATTGTTCATTCCTGAGCTGGGAGAACACTGCAATGACACAAGAACATCTGTTAGTGTATGATTAAAAAAATAAATAACACATCATTGAAGAAAGGCAGAAGAGAAAATCCTCATCACAAACTCTAATTTTGATATTTTTCATTTCACTGCATAACTTTTTTCTGAGTACTCTGTTACTCAGGAATGAACATGTTCTCAGACACAGAGTGGAAAGCAGTGAGCCCATCCAGTATGGAAGGTACATATGTGTGAAAATCACTAGGGTTACTACCAGGAACATACTGACTTTCACTATCAACCATTTAAAATCAATTTGAAGGCATTTGGAAAGCATTTTAAAAAGCAACTAGGCATCAATAAAATTTAATTAATTGGGTCTATGGATGCACATGTAAATTGAGTGCTAATTGTGCTAGCAATGTTTTTCCATTAAAAATTAAACTCATGATTAATAACTAAGAAAAAAACTAAGCCAATGTTGTTCCATAAACAAATCTAATTTTCTTTAATTGTGCCCCTACTTTAGATAACAATCATAATTCTCCATTTGCATTGTTAAATATGACCATCTCCTCAGCATGGGAAAGGCAGAACCATTGCCAGTTGTTTTAAGATATCAAAGTAGTATAATGCAAACCTTCTGATGCAGTGTTTTTGTTTAAATTGCCTTATCCCTCTTTTGAACAAGAATGGAAAATACTTTTCTCTTAATATCTGGCAGACTATGCAATTAAGGAGAAAAATAAGTTTGTCAACCATACTTTTTATAAAAAAGAAAGATTTAATAGCAGTGTAGGGATTAGTGGGGTAATCTACTTTATTCACCTATAGGTCTGAGAATACAGGTGAGATTTAATATCAAGGTTCAGGGTGCAGGTGTTTGAAGCTTTTGTTCTGTTCTTGCTCTTCCACAAACGCTGCTGCCATAGCTGTGCTTTCAGAACAAATACTGATCTAGGGCAGGAAGGAATATGTGCTCAGTCTTGGTAGAAAGTTCATAGATTTCAGGAGAGGAAGATAGGATCTAGTGCTTGTTAAACAGAAATACATCTGAAAAATCTAAGGAAAGGAGATCCTCTCCTTGTACAGTGCTGATGTACCTCCACAGTTCTGGATTCTGTTCCCAGGCAGGCAGCTGGGAGTCAGGAGCTGGAGACCCTAAATTTTATTAGCTAGATCCTCTGAATGATTTAAGCACTCATTCAGTTCCTGCACCAACAAAATGACTGTGTCACTTCATTATCTCACTGTTGTAAAGATATAAACACCTTAAAAACTGCCAAGAACTCAGGGATGAGTTAGACATGGTTATAAGTAGAGAGCAATGGCAGTATTGTGTTTTAATATTATATGGAATGTTATATTATGATAAAAAAGAATGGTAAAAAGACAGGAAAGCAAAAATGACCCTAACCAATACAATCCAAGGATTCTGAATCCAGATCTTAACTTATGCACTCACAGCACCTCAACTGTTGAGCTTCACTTCACCTAGGGAAAAGCTATTTGCAGTTCCTTCTCTCCCTTCAAATCAGCTTGTGACCACATGTGTTTCATATTAATTGTTAACTTGTGCATTTCACCTAGAGCTGGGCTTGTGGGTGGACTTTAAGATGACACTGTTCTAAAAGGCTTTGAAGTGCAAATTCATTACACCAGGCAAAGCAATGTCTCACTAGCATGTAGGCTGATGACAGTAAGGTATCAGTAATGTCCTACCTTTGCAGACATTCAGTCAAAAATATTTAAGTACCAGTAAAAAAGGACCTGAATAAAAGGCTTAGGAGTAGCAGGACAGTATTTTATAGATAATGTAAAATCAATCAAAATATGAAGGGAGTATTTTATGGCATTTACACTGAGCTTTGAAATTCCTCATTGTCTGTTGGACTTGGGAACCACATCTATCTGAGAGGCACCCTCATTTCTCAGGAGCATCTTTGGCAGTGTTGAGTAGCATTACAGGAAAAATAAATTTTGAGAAATATCACAGCCTTCATTCTGTGGCCTTGTGTACCTTCTCACCATTCATTACATTACAGCTGGAAAACAGGGTGTTCTGTACCTCCATGCTAAATTAGGCAAGTCCCGTTGAAATTCTTCATAGCCTCAGGGTGAAAAGCAAAAAAATTCTGTTAAAAGTAAATTTTCAAAGGCCAAGAATTTATTTTCTCTTATTCTTGCAAAATCAGGAAATAAATGTATACTTGTGGAGACAAAGCATCAATGGCCTGAATCTCACTGTCTTAAAAGACAAGTATGTGCTTAAATAACAGATTAACTTCAACAGAATGCAACATAATGTGAAATTTTGCCACTTGTGTGAAATTCAGAATTTAGGGAACTGAGTGCAAATACCCCACCAAATGAAAATTTTACTCCTAGGGTTTGTGGTAGTCCGTGACTCTGATTTAAAGCTGTGATCTGCCGTTAGGTGCACAGAGAGGATAGGAGTAGCTTGGTTTTAGTTTTCCTCTTGCAAATCAGGAAAAGAAAGTGTCTTTTGGAAGGCAATAGTAACTGACATTTTTAGAGCAGGGTGGGGAGTAAAGAAGGTATTTCAGACATGGCTGAAGAATATTGAGACCCTCTAAAGAATCCTGCTTCTAACTGTCCCCTCCTCCCATGTCAGATAAAGTTTGCAAGCACGCTTTCAAGCAGCTTAAATCTCCTCCTAATCTTGTAAGAGAAATGGAACTATTTGCAGTTGCTTATATCTACAGTGGTTTCTATCTCTTCTGTCTGTCAGGTGACCCAGATCCTAAACCTCTTTGTAAACTTCAATTAAATGTTTAGCCACGGATGGGGGATGTGTTTCATACAAGCCTTGGTCAGTGTACCAGCATGCCTTGAACAGTAAATTGAGATGATAAAGAAAGTAGATGGAAATTTTCTGTTCAACCTCCATCTGATCTGATAAACTCCTGTTTCCACACAACAGTTGTATTTTCAGAAGAGCTAACAGTTAAACATTCAAAACTGAAGACACAAATTTAAATCTCCTTTTTGTTAAAGCCTTGTATTCATTAGCATTCAATCAGAATGGATTAAGAGGTGGGAAACACAATTGTGCTAAATAGAAACAGAGAGATAAATACAGATTCTGCTTTGAGGTTTGAAGTTTTGGAGGTCTGGGTAGATTCTTTTGGGCTGTTTTTCATTGTTTTTTGCCCCCAGCCTGTTAGCTACCCTGGAGTTGCAATATCATTCCTCTGGACCTGGCTGTCCCTGCCGTTTGTTCTCGTGGGGCAGATTTGCAGCACAGGGAGAGGGCTGTGTTTGCCAGGGAGCTGTGAACTCTGCTGCAGCTTCTTCAGCTCCAGCCAGTGATTGCCAAAACCAATTGTATTGATCCCTGCAGAGCCGTGGGCAAACAGCAGCTCCCCTGTCCTGCACATATTGCCTGGCTTCTATTTTTTGAACATTTTAGTAACTGTACACACCCAGGTTTGGCAGAACGCTGTGAACATTCTGTGTAGTGGTTTTGTGTGGTGGGTGTTGATACAGCAGTTTTGTACGGGTTGGTTACTTATGGTTATTTTTACTTTGTATCAATTGTGAAGGCATTTATTAAACTAGTAGTGAGAAATATATCTTCCAATTCTGGTTTTAGAAGAATGTCACTTTCAAAAAAAATTTTAGCAGAAATTAAAATTCCTTTTATAGAATTTTACACTTTGTAAAATGCAAAGATAAGTCCAAATTGAGAAGTAAAAAAAGGAAAAAATGGTTTTCCTATGGAAATAGAATTATTTTGTTTTGAATATGTACTATCCCATGCTTATTTCCATCATATTAATAACTAAAAATCTAGGGTGAAAGAACTAGGGAATCTCAGTGAAGTAATTTTCCTTTAGCAAAAGCTGTTTCCACAAAGCCATTTCTCTATATTACATTAATTTTATATGCTTAAATATTAAAAAGACAAAATCTAAATATTGTATTTTAAGAAATAATGCCTTAACTCTTAAATTTTCTTTTTGGCACTTTATTGAATTTTAAATTTCACAACAAGCCAAAGTTATGATGCATAATGGATATGAGGTGAAAAATTATTTCATTATTAAAGACAAATTATGCTCTTAATCTAGAAAAGTTGATAAGGTAGTTCAAACCAGAACCAAATAACTAAATTTTCAATCTAGATAAAATCTAAAAAAAATTAATATATTTATTGTTTACTGTAACATTTCACAGACAATAGAATTATGACAGGCTAATATTCCACATTTCAATGGATATCAAATGACAAATTCAGCTGTAATGTGCCAATAATATTATATCATACACATTGCTTCTACACAGATATATAGGAGAAAAGTAATGATAAATCCATACAATGAAGGTATGTGTTACTGCTCTCTGAAAGAGAATACTAGGACTTGATTGATTACAAACCAGATATTTTGGAAAATTAATTTAATGGGATTTCTTTAATACTATTTTAATTTGGAATAAAATTCTTCATGAGAAACCAATACATTTCAATAAATGGGGTGTTTAATTTAAACCAGAAATTCCAAGATTGGAAGTGGCTATTTTAGGAACTAGGATGGGAATTTCATTTTTATATTAGATTAAGAAATGCAAAGAGAGACCAACCATATGAGACAGTTGCCATGGTCTCTCTTCAAATCCAGCCACTGTATTTGTTCAAGATGTTCAGCAATATCTCACTTTGATAGCAAGTGGACCTACAGTAACCAGGTGCCAGCTCTTGCTGTCTAAAAATGTGTGAAGTAAAGACCCAAGAAGAGTTGAAAGTGCTGAACAACTCTCCTAGGCAGCAAAGTGGCCAGATCCAAAACTTTACTTATTCTCAGGATAATATCCTGTTATACAAGGCTGTTTCTAGTTTATTTTTGCCTATTTTATTATTTTTACTTACTCTGTAACAGACAATATAAAAAGGCCCATAATGAGAAATGCATTTTCTCCTCTTAGCAACTAATTCACAAGAAGCTGACCAAGCTTCAACACTCCTAATAATTTCCTTGATAAATGCACATGGTGGTGGTTGTTTGATGCTGTTCTGTCAGTGCTATTCCATGCTGGTGACTCCTCTCACATGGGTTGTTTCTGAGCTTTGTATGGTACTGTGAGTTTGGATAGTGTTAAAACTTAAAATAATGTCACGTTTTCCTCTGACCTGAAGCATGTGATACCAACAAAAGGAAGAGCTTTATGAAATCTATTAAGAGAAAAACTAGAAGTAGGAAAAGTCTCTGTTGTTTGTTTTTCTCATGCTGCTTTGCTTGTGTCAGGTTTCAGGCCTTGAATGCCTTTTGGTTTGTCCATGTACTTTTTGTTTGTTAAACTTCATGTGCTTATCTAACTTCCTAATCTCCTGTGGGGATTTGATAACCTTAGTGGTTTTTTATGCTGCTCCTAGTGCCATGATTAATGGGGTAGACCACTAAACTGGCCACCTCCAAAATTATGGAATGTGTTAATCAGATGGGCAGATGACCTCAGGGAGTGCAGTGACCCTTAGGATCAAAGGTCAGATTTTAACAATATGACAAATACAAGGATGTTGTCATTTCAAACTGAAAAAGGGTAAATAGATAAAGGGTAACTTGAGAGTGACATACTTATTTCTTGCAGGTTTTATATATACAAATCGACTTTTGCCATTAAATAGTGAGTAATGTATCTTCTATGGCTGGCTATATGAGGTCAGAGTTACAAGGGAGAGGTTGCTGGTAAGGTACAGGGCACAAAAAACACAAGATTTGGTTTCAGTTTTAGTGCTTGATGTAAAACAACCTGTTATTTCTGTGCCTTTGTTTTCCTCTCTATAAATATTACAGAATATGGTCCCTGGTGAAGCTGTTCAAAAATCAAGCATCCATGGTAGGGCAGGAGGGCAAGGCAGTATTGCTATCAGTGTTGCTGCTGAGTAGATGTTCCATATATTATTCATTTAACTGGAAACATGACACCATATGGTAGTTTAGCATGGAATTTTATTTTTCTTTCTTAATTGTTAAAGTGATCTTCGTGGAGTTGTATTACAGAAGGAAAAGACTCAGTCCTCAGTCTGCTACAGCTGAGAAGAGAGAGGGCTTAATAGAAATCTGTGCTTCCCTTACACTGACTGGCCAGATACCACAACAGACTTTGCAATAGCCTGAGACAGCTCAGAGTTACACTGGCTGGATATGCTGGGACCTGTCAGAGCACTGCATGATTTTCCTCACCATGGCATGAAGTCTGCTCTGTACTTTCTAACCCAACCTTCTACTAGTCCTTGGAGATAATTAGTACAGGAATGCATTATGTCAAGGAGAATCATCTGTTCTCCTTTATGGCAGCTTTATATTCTCAGTGTAGGGCAAGAGTTTGAAGCTCAAGTGTGTTGAGCCAGTGAAACACCAAGCAGACAGTGCAGTATCTTTCATAAAGTTTCTATTCAGCAAGATTTGTATTGGACAATATAGTCTAGAATATCTTGGTCCAGCTATTTAACATTTTTTCTTGTCTGCAGCCCTGCTTATTTCACAAATGGCACAAAAAGCAGTATGAAACCCCCTCATCTCTAAATAAACCAAGTGTTAGAAGTGTTTTATAAACTTTCATAATGTTACTGCTGTCCTAGCTGTGATGGTCCAAGGATATCATTAAATCAAGTTTTCTGCTGGATCATAGCATGATTAACATATCTACCTAGACTTATTCTCAGCTTTCATATTCTTCCCAAGTTTGTTGCTTCTGTTTCAAACTTAAGAATTAGTCATAAAGCATCCCTGCTGATCCCCCATCACTTATGTGTTGGCTGGTTCAATAAAAGAATTTCTTCTCCCCACAAGTGCAGATTTGCCTTAGGAAATTCTGTCATGAACACCCAGATGCTCTGCTGCATGTTGGTTGTATTGACAGTAAAGGAGACAAAGCACTGAGGAATAACTCATAAACCATCAATTCACCTTTATTACTTGGATGGGGCTCTAACTTGTTTGTGGCAGTGTGAGTGAGTAAAGAATGTAGCCCAGCACAAGAACTAAAAAGGCTAAGTCAGATTGGAAAGGTTACTCTCTGATATTTTCAATTAATATTCAGCTTTAAGAGCAACCTCCCTACTACAGAAATATTTCCTTATTAGGTCTTCGGATTACTTTAATTTGTAGTTAATAATGGAAATGTGTTCTACTGAGTATGGTCAGTTAAGACTTGGAATGAAGTATTCTATTCTGAGGGCATATATATTTATGTTCTATGTTCACAAAAAAATGTTTTATAACAATAATAAAAAAGAAAAGAAACCATTTTGCATGAAAACATGTTTTAACGGTATTTGTAACACTCAGTAAATAAATTACAGGTTTTATATCATTCAGAAAGAGCTGCGAGTGATTTATTCAGTTATTAACTTCACACGCTTGGAAGAATGAATTAAATACCAGTCCTTGTTGAAGGCTTTTGGATTATTCTGCCAGAATATACCACTTAAAAGTTTTGGCAGCTCAGCGTGTGTTGCGTGATGAGCGGGAAGGTTTTGTTGGAAGCTGAAGCAGATGAGTCTGTATCTTGACAGTTTACAGCATCTTATAAATTCCATAAAATGAAAATGAATTATGTATTATTGGGTTTACATAAGGTCACCAGATGAACTCTGACCCTTCTCTTTTCTCATTTGGCTCAATTATTAGATGAAATGACAGATCTGATCTCTTTTCAAATTGTATTAGAAGGGGCCTCTTTATTTTGCCCTCTAGCAGCAATTCTCTGACAGAACTAGGCAAGTGCATTAATTATGATTGATTTAGTGGGTCTATAAGGTGATTATTTCTCAAATTCTACTTCTGTGAGAAAACCTTTTGACCTCTCTCAGGCCACACAGCAAATGAAATCCATAAGAAGATTTAAGAGGGGACTGACCAGTGCTGCAGTTTCTTTCTGCTGTTTGAACTCAAACACTTTGGGACAGCCAAGCAAATCCAAAGGATTGAATTACCAGGACATACTGTGGTTAAAATGTTTAACAATTTGATATCTCTGTTTAAAGTAAATGGCATGAAATTGATCACAAGGGGGAAAAGTCCCCTTTTTGAAGGGGAGGAATGGCAAAAAGGATTTTTTGCTTTGTAAATTAGATATGAGAAAATGACCAAGATCCCTCTCAAGGCTAATGGAGTGTGTTGCATGCAGTGAGAATAGAATTTCAGCCATGTTCCTCTGATAAAATGGCAAAATAATTCCATAAATCTGAGTAAGAGTCTGCTTTTTCTCAGTATGATGTGCATATTTATGTGTGTGTATAAATATGTTTATATACATGTATATAAGCATAGTAAAGAATTCAGTTTGAAACCAAATCTGAGTTCAGAAAGAGAAACTGCACACTCTACACTCATCCCTCAGTCACACTGGTGTTTTGTTTATAGGCTATTAAAAAAGCCAGTCCTGTTTCCAGATAAACCACTCTGGTTTTGGCAAGCCTCGTTCTCTGGGAGGCCTGCAGCAGTGCAGCATACAAGTGCAGTAATTCTAGATATGAGCTTGGTGTAACAATGCCCTTACAGCTCTGTTGTTCTTAGCCAGTCAGAGGATGTGTGCCCTGGGATAAGGTTCTCAGGAGCAGAGCTGGCCAGTCCTCAATACCATCTCAGATCAGTATCCCCTCTGCCTCGTCCATTTTGCCTGATGAAACTTTTGCTGAGTTGCAGCTTGTGCTAACTGGGCTCCAGGAATAGAGTTGTAGAGGAATAGAAATAATGTTCAATTAACTTCTCCTTATTAGCCCAGATTTCTTGCTCTATTATTGGAGGAGTGAATGTCTTAGAAATGTGAAATAAATGCTGAGGTTTTTTTCCTATTTTTGGAAACCAGATATTTGCAAGGTGGTAATCATGAATAGTAATCTAGTCAATGCTCAGCAGCTGAATCAAATCTGTAATTTTTGTTCATATCTGTTATAATATGTTAATTTGGAGTAATTGAAATCTGTTATGGAGTTTTTTCATATACTTTGTGGAGATGGATGCTATTCAAATAGATCTCTCAGGACGTCTTGAACAAAATTCTGAAAATCCAGCTAACCAAGATAAAGTTTTGACAGTAGACTCTAACTTTCTAAATGTAAAACTAACCAAGCGGGGGAAAAAAAAAAAAGTCTCAAAATGAGAATAATAGACAGTTTTTAGTACTGCACAGGTAAGGAAACTTTAACTGTAGCTTAACATACTGCAGTAAAATGATTTATTTCTAATTAGCTTCATGGAACAGAGGATGAACAGAAAATGTCTGATGCTTTTATATGTGAAATAATTTAGAAATTGCTCTAGGATGCAGAAGGATGTTCACATCTCTACTCTGCTCTAGATAGGGTGATCAGAATGAAAATCTCTGTTTTGAATCAGGCAGGAAAAGAACATGACCTGGCTCCTGTGATGCAGGAAGCATCCCTGCTGTTTGGTACACGCATTTGTGCACATACAATAAAAATGGGAACCAGGAAATAATTGTTGTTCTATGGAGCTGTTGGAAGCAGCATGTGTGATACTTGGACACCAGTCACAAGCAGTGTTGGTCGTCCTCTAGTCAGATCTGATAGTGACACCATTTCAGGGAAACAAAAGGCTTGGGCAGTTTTCAGCTACCCTGGCCATGTTACCCCAGGCTGTGGCCTTGCTTCCTCAGTAGCTCTTTTCCCATAAAACTGTTGCTGCTTATCAGCACTTATTTTTCAAGTCCTTTTATCACTAGGAAATGGCACATGGTGCCTCACCAGATACTGTGGATATTTCACTTCACTAGCATAAATGAGAACACTGTCAACAACTTCATTAGCATCCTTTGCAGTGGGCACAAAATATTTGAACAGTGAAGTGCCTGTTGAACATTTATTGCTCAGTTTTCTGGGGAATTCCTTACTGTCTGAATTAATCTCTTCAGCCATTCAAATTCTGGTGCTGGAGCATGTGCAGAAGCAAGAAAAGCACAGCAGTTGTCTTCGTGTTATGTATCAGCTGTTCTTCCAGATCTCTGCAGGAGATCTTAGCACAAATCCTGTCACATTGAATGGTTTGGCTGCTTTATCACTGTGCTCTGCCAGTAACCTTGGTAAAGGCATAACACCTGCATTAGTCAATGCTGTGCCTCTGCTCCTTATTAATGATACTACTTGTATTGGACTTATTATGCTTATTGCTCCACTTGTTCTCAGAGATTTGCTGGCATAGACACTCCTGCTCTGATGTAGTTTTTCTGAGGTTAAGATCTTTTTTCTTGTATTAAAAATTAGACAAAAGTCCTAATGCTTATTTGTTGATGCCGGAAAAGTAAAAAATGTCCAGTGAAAATGAGCTAACTGAAGTCATTCTAATGAAATAAATTACTTTAATGTGGACTGTTGTTCTAAAGGCTTGTTTAGAGCTGCCTTGTATGCCCTAGCATTGTGTGGGAAGCTATAGCAGCATCTTAGACCTTAATAAAGAGGTTCATTCTCATAACTGATAATTCAGACACTCAGTGCAACCATTAGGATATTTCACAAGACCCCTTTTTACTGTAGTAGAATACAAATAAACCCTTCCCCAGCTCCATTGCCCTTCTCTGGACATGCACATTGAGACATAAAACAAAGGAGATAGAAAAAGGGGGAAGTTTGCTCCCACTTTGTAGGCTATACCCATTGTGAAATTCAGTGGTGTTTCCAGGCATGATATATTATTGTTTTCTGTAGAATTCTTAAGGATTATTTATGCTGGTCTTGCCACATTTGTGACTTAGTAATTTTTTCTTTTATAGTTGGAAAGTTTTAGAAAGCACACAGACTACCAGTGTTTTCCCCAAGGAGGTGATGGAAGACTTTTTCCAGACATGTTTATGTTAACAATGTCATATGTTTGATTCCTCTCCTGACAGGTTTTGCTGCTATGTTTGCTTTGTATTATAGATTCTATATGTTATGACATTCTGCAAATATCTAGCTCTTAATAATAGACTTTGGATCTCAGGAGACCAATGGTAGCTTCATATGCCCTGTCCTAGTTGTGAGCAGCCATTTCTGTGGTGCTGCTCTGCCTTAGGGTTAAGTCCTGCAGGGGTGCTTAACCTTTGAGATGCCACATGATCACTTCTTTCTTGGAAAAGCTGTGCATGTTCACTCTAGTAGCAAAAGTTACCTTTTTCCTGTAACTTTACTCTTGTCCTTCGTCTGTACCTAAGTAGGCACTGATGTTTGATGTATGAATGGAAGGGTACTAATGTGTGCTTCATGCAGTATTAAGTTGTCCAGGTAGAAAGTCTTGAGAATTGCTTACATGGATCCTGCATAGCTCCATATTCATTTTGGTCTTACCATTCTGATAAATCAGCTTAGATTTCTTTATAAGAAATAGATGTTAATAATTGCATTGTCTGATTATGTCAGACTAGGCCTCTAAAAGCCTTGGGTTTACAGTTTATAACTCCCTTGCAAGTAGAAATGTTATTTATGATAATGAGTATTGTTTGTTTGTGAGCAACCTGATCTCGGACCTGAGCTGAGACCATAGTTCTCAATACATCTGAGAGCTGCAGCAAATTGCAAATGATGTTCAAAGGTTGCATTTTAATCTCTGAGTTCCTTGTGCCTTGTTTAGATACAACTTTCTGCTCAGAAGGCTCTCCTCACTTGTCTTGAATCTGAAAAGGAAATGTATTACGTTTTCATACTGACACAAACAAATGAGCTGGTTTTAGATTCTGTCATCCACAAACTGCTATGTTTATAATACCACGAGTATATTAATGGACAGATTTAATGATATATATATTATTTCTGTCAGCATCCTCTAAATTACTTTTGCTACCACAAGACACAAAATGATGATGTATTTCGGTGAACAAAGGAAGGTAGGTTACATTTCTAGTGCCCATAAATTCTTTGTTTTAAAAACATCAAGGCCCTTGATACAGTACAGTGCTTTTCAAGAGATTTGCTAGTAAAAATTAACCAGTGGGGTGGAAGAAGGTTTCCTGATGTACCTTCCTGTATCACATTTCCCCAGCCCATTTTCTCCCATTCTAGAGGTGGCACTGACTGACTCCTGCTTCATTACTGTTTCCCACTTTTGGTGGATGCTGGCATTGCTGATGTGTTACAGTGAAAAAATATGCTGAACTGTCAAATACCAGTATGTTTGGGGCCAGAATCATCTTATCATAATCTTGGAAAGCTTTTCATGCCATTTTATTTATTTCTATTTCTTTTTAATGTACTTCCCCTCTTGGAATGTCTTTTAAAAAAAATTTGTGCTTTGCAGTTTAGTTGATTCTCATATTCAGCTCTGATATCTGGCTACTATCCTCCTTGTTTTGGGTTTTGTTTCTCTTTGTAAGGGGTTTGAGGAATGGGGCACTGAGGGTGGAGTTAAGAAAGAGGTTTGGTTTTGTATTATTCTGTCAGTTTTCTAAGAGCTTTGATCACTTCAGCTCTCACTGTTACTTGGCTCTGTTGCCATCTAAAAACTGGGAGTATTGTTAGAGATTGACAGTAATTTCAGAAGCTGTAAATCATGAGGAGAAATATTTAATCTACTTTTAAATGTTGCAACCTGTACACC
This sequence comes from Rhipidura dahli, assembly GCA_013399225.1. Lineage (NCBI taxonomy): Eukaryota > Metazoa > Chordata > Aves > Passeriformes > Rhipiduridae > Rhipidura > Rhipidura dahli. Next base: position 524,258 of record VXAC01007103.1, on the reverse strand, counting down.
TGTGTAAAAAGTATATAGCATTATCAAAATGAGCTTCCAGAAAGTAGGAAAGAGCATTTACTCTTTACTGTGCTGCCTCTACTAAACTGCTTGGGAAAAACAAACAGTATGCACACATGAAATTCATACAGAAAAAGAAAGGGTTACAAGAGTAACTTAGTATTTCACAATTATTTACTATTCACAATGCAAAATCAAATATTTGGGATTTTAGAAATTATTTTACTGTAGTTTTAAAATAGAAGTTGTTTAGTTGTATCAGAAATATACTTACTTCCTTATTTCTTCCTCTGTTCTTGTCATGAACAAGATTCAAATCTTCTCTCTAGAGTAGAGATCTCTCCTTTGTGAGCCAACAATAACTAGATGAAAGTAATAAAGGCAGTTTATTTAGATGACAATAATCCCAAAGGTTTCCTTTAGAGCAGTCAGTGTAGCAGTTTGCAATCCTAGAAAAAGAAAATATCCAATCCTCCTTTTTCTGAAGTTACTGACAGAAAAAAATTAGTGTCACTGTGGTAATTATGTACTTACTGCTGCACTATATTGTGTAATTGTTACCTGTGGATGTTTGTTTTGTTCAGTTTAAGTCATGCATTGGTGTAAAGACATTTGTATTTTAACAGTGAGGTGTGTGTCAGTGGTACTGTGCTGTATTTCCTGTCAGAGATCTCAAAAGGTTTTTAGAAACAGGATGGGCCTTCAAAAATTATCAAGCCAAATATCATCTGTCTTTGGAGGGAATCCCACAGAAAGCAGATGTCTCTCTCTTAAGAAGGAAAAAGTAGTCATCCTATATATGTGTTTGCTCCATCAGAAAATCTAATCTCTGGTCTCTGACTTCTTAAAGTTGTCTTTACCCCTGTGTTTTAACAAGGTTTCAGGGTATTTGATCTTCTTAAAAGGCCTTGCTTTCTTTTCTCAGACCTTGCTGAAGGAAAAGAATAATGAAAATCGTGAAAAGTCTTCTGTAAATGCATTGAAAATACTTTCCTCTTTCTATTTTGACCTCTACATCAAGTAGACTAATCTTACACTCTAGTTTGTCAGTACTTTTTAATTACTCTCATCAGCATTTTCTAATTCAGCCTGAGAGCCTGTTGGAGAAGAGAAGAATATCAGATGAATTGTGTTATTTTTGTGTTTATTTGGTGTATTTTTTGGTTGAGCTTAAATGCTTGGTATAATTATTCACTTTTCATTGTGGTATGAATACTTATGTATTGGCATGATACGTTTTCAATTTACAGCAAAGTAGAATCTAGTTTAGCATTCTGTTTGTGAGTTGTTAATCTGAGTAAATAAAATTCCAAATAGTAAATAACAGTTTGTTGAGGATTGTAGACTGTGTCCAAATAGGATAAATTTGTCAAAGTGTTTTAAAAATCTAAATAATCAGAGAATGGGAAAAAGCAGCAAAACAAATTACAGATGGAGGGAAGAGCTGTGTATACTAAATTATTTCCTGCAAGCTGTTTACTTATGTTTGCTGTGATAGTACCCAGTATTTCAGACCAGATGCCATTCTTCAGAAAAAGTTAGATATGAGAAATATTGCTTGCATTTAAGTTGTCCAATGAAGTGGTAATTGCAATTGATTAGATGATTAAAAAGAAAAAAGAAATCTTTGAATCTAAACAAGCAAGATAAAGCAACTCTTTAACTGAAACTATGTTGAACCTTTCCCACAGTGTTGGCAGACTCCAGAGAATAATTTACCTCGCAGGTTCAGTAATTTCACATGGGTCTTCTTTACTCTGTCCTGCAACATTTCCCCTCTTTAGAAGTGGTAGTGATCTTAATAAAAGAGTAGAAACACCACAGCAGTATAAGGCAAAAAAGGGAGTTGATAAAAAAATCTGGGCAGGTTTATATTCATTAAAGAAATAGAAATCCAGAGAAAGATTCTGAGAAGGGGGAGGAGGGGAGTAGGAAAAGGGGAAAAAAAAGCCACACCACAGATGCTCAAGTGTTCATTACCCAAATCTTTGCAGGAAGCAATTGAATAGAATTACCTACAAAGAGAATGTGGCATTTTAACATTATACAATCATGTTCCTCATGGCAGGTGACATCTATCTCCTTGATGGAGACTGTATCTCAAAAATACATTCACCGAGCTGTCTATAAATTCAAATAAACCCTGCAATTTAATTTTCAACATATCCATATGTTTGAGAATCAAGCTTTCAGCAGCTGAGTACAGTTTGTGTTGATACTACTGTACCCAGTGAATAAGGAGGAAACAATGCAGTGCCACTGCAGCTATAGCCAGGTTTAGCAGGGGTCTGCAGGGAGAAAGGATTCGTCCCAGTGTTCTGGGTCTAATTCAAGATCCAGTCAATAGAATTTCCAAGAAGTTCATCCTTTCTTGTTTGGTCAAACGCAACCTTTTTTTCATGGTTTAGAGGAACTATGTCATTACTTAGTTAGAAACACAAAGAACCAAATGTGTCATTGTGCACCATGGAAATGCAGCCAAGAATCTTTTAGGATAAAATAAACCCCTTAATTCTTTAAGAAAAATAATACAGCAGAATGTGCATTCATTTAATTTCTTAAGTATAGATTTTTAGAATATCTGATAAATTATATTGTTTGCAAGGAAGAGAACACCTGAGGTAGCTGCTGTAACAAAAGGAAAAATGTAGTTGTTATTTTTTGTTTTTCAAAAAGGCATTTCCAAAATAAGTCTCATTTATCTGTGTGTCTGACTGTATTTTTGCTAACGAAAAATGTTGTCTTGCGAGCTGAAGAAACAGCTTGAAACAATGAACAAACAATTAAGGATTTTAACTAAGAATTAATTTTCTCTTCTGGAATGTGATAGATACCATAGGTTGAGAAAAGTGTTCTTATGGTAGCTGGTTCTATTCAAACAGTCAGTAGGATCCATGGGTGTGTTTGGATCAGTCAGAGAATTCCTAGTAGCCAAAAACATTTGTAGATGCTTCTGACAGTAATCACCAGCTGATCTCCAGAAGACTGATTGGGGTTTCAGGTGCTCAGTGATTTCATTCCAAGTTTTTAGCACAACCCCTGGCTCTGTAATGGTAACATGAATTCTTGGATAAAAGTACACCAAAACAAAAGCTCTTAACTTGGCTAGCTCTTAAGCCTAGGGTGGACCTGGCACTACAAACCTAAAAGTGGAAGGCAAAACTCCCCCTGCTCTGCCTGCCCTACCAAGACCTTAGTGCTGGGAGGATGTGTGAGCTCAGTTCACCCTCTCCTGTGCTGCCCAGGACAGGACACCTCTGGCAGAGCTGTGATAACCTTGTGTGAATAGAAAAGCTGGAGGAACAGCCTCCATTTGGTGAGGCAGCCTGGCCTCTCTGGGTCTAGACCTTTACTCAGTGTGGAGATTACAGGCTCCTGTAAGCCAGCAGTCAGGGGCCTCACCTCAGACAAACAGCTGCAAAAGTATTTTTTTGACATGTTTGTCTTTTATAGAGCTGGCAGAGTATTGTCTCATGTTTTGTCACTGGCCTGTAAGGCTGCTGTCTTCATTTGCATTGTTCAGCCTTTCCAAGGCCAGTTAGGATGTGTCAGACTTCCAGAGCAATGAACATTGGGATGAGGTAGAGTGAATTTGGCTACTAAAATGAGTAAAAGTCAATACTGGGATTCTCCAGGATGAACTCTTCGTCAGGGAGAACACAATGATCTCCCATTAGACCTTTCGTGATTTGGTATGTGTGAGGCAAGAAGACAATAATTTTTCAAGTCTTGGATCATATTGTACTATTTCTGTGCTTCAGAAGCAAATTTTCTTAGCTGCCCCAAGCTGCCAAAAGTTTGTTACTTGTAGCTATAATGATCAGCATGTTCAATATATTTTCCCTGCCAGGTATATATCTACTCTCTTTATTTTTCTTGTGTAAAGGAGAATTTGGTGTTGAATATTTTGCTCCATTAACAAGTTAAACATATATAGCCAGCTAATAAATCATGAAAATATATTTTTAGGTGACCTGATGTTAAGATACAAGTTTTCATGTCATCTTCATCCTCTCATTGTGAGGCCTGCAGATTTGAACCCTGGCCACTGATATTTTTTAAGATAATAAAAATATGTTGACTTATCCTGCCAAGCATATGGTCCTTGAATTAGTGGAAGTTTCTGCATAATGTTTCAGAAAACATTTCACTGATGTTAGATAGCAGCATTTTGTTATGGAACAGTTATATGGGATACTTCAAATTATTCACATCTAACACAGAGCCTTCTTTAAAAAAACACAAATAAATAAAAAGAGGTGCTAAGTTATTTTAGAAGAAATTAATTAACAGCGGTCCTTGAAAACATTCCCGTAGCTGCAGCTACATTCTAATCAGCTGCAGTTTGCTAATAGTTCAATTTTCAACATCCGGGATCATCCATATGCATAGGAATTTTCTGAAGTCTTCTGTTATTGTTGCTTGTTCTTTTTCTTTTTTAAAAAATATTTTAACTAAAAAACATGGGAACAAACATTTTAAAAAATGCAGTGGTGGAGCTTTGAAAATTTATTGCACAGCTGGGGGCACTTAAAGAACTTAATTAACAAGCTCCAGCCTTAACATTCTCTCTCTTTAAGGAGAAAAAAAAAATCAGTTAAAGTTTGTCCAATTAAATTTTAGAAGAGTTTGTTGATTAAAAAAAAAAAAAAAGCTGTGATTGTGAGCTTACTGTTTAAAAAGAGAAGCTCCAGAATAATGAAAACTTGCAAGCTGATTAATTCAGTGGAAAGCTGCTCTGTGCATAGTTTCCACAAACTCATAAGCACTTGGGCATTTTTAGCCCAAATTTAATTATAGCCTTTGATAATCGGGCTTTGCTCAAAAGAAATCCCCTTCTTCCCATAATACTTGATGATGTAATGCTCTCTTATAACTCAGAACTCTTCCCCCAGCACCTAAAACGAGCCGTCTTCATGTCAATAGGAAAAAAAAAAGGTGACCTCTCCTCTAAGAGTTTTACATTTCATGTCCTGCAAACTGATACAGATCATCCAAGGCTGCGTTGGTTTGGAGTTCTTTTTGTTGTGTTGTGGGTTTTTTGGTTTTGGGGTTTTTTTTAATTTGCTACTGACTGAAAACAGCTAATAAAGGCTCAGTTCAAAGCTGTCTATTTCTTAGTGGGGGGGAAAGATGTTATTCTGACATCATTGCTCTGAATGAGCAGCCTGTGGTTCATACAGTATACGCTCCCCTGGAATGACAAATTTTCTGCCTTTTTCTTGGGGGGAATGCTCAGGCAAAAGGAAAAAAATGCATAAGAGAAGCAAAGAAAATTCATTTGTTTAAGCTGGCCCCCCTACTGTGGAATTTTCAATTATATATATCTAATTATGGCTGTCAGTTGATGAATTGAGAAAAGACATTTTTTGTCCCCCCTCCTTTTTTTGTCTCTTCGTCATCTCTTCTGTTAGAATGATTATAGCACACTTACACAACTAATTGCCTTACTGCTTATTAGTGATACAATTATGCAGGCCAGACTCCTTGTGTGAACAACCATCTGCAGAGAAAAAAAAAGTGACACTATTCAAAACTATCCATAATTTAACCAATGTTATTCCAATGCACTGAGCTCAGACAATTGTTGGGCCTTCATATTTCATACCCACCCTGGAAAAAGAGGGTTGTGGGGTTTTTTTTCTTTTTTCCTCTCTTTCTCTCTTTTTCTCTGTGCACTGATTCACCTCTTTAGACTCACTGTGAATTGGAAAGAAAGAAAGAGAAAAAAAGTGCTTCATATGTCCACAAAAAGGAGGGAACTGAAGCATGGCTAATGCCCATTCCTCCTGTGGGCAATTTTTCTTCAAATTTTAAACTAATAGGCATTTTTTTTCTGCTTTAGAAACAGTTGAGAAAGTGCAGATGTCCTGAGCACAGAAATCTGTGTATGTACATTTGTTGGCTTTTAAATGGTGTTAAAGCAACTGATGTACAGCACAGAGCAGAGCAGAAAGTTTGCAGTGCATGTAATTGGCTCTTAGGAAAGTGTGCAAGGAGTGTCTCTGTCCCAGCTCCCAGAGTGCTAGGTGTTGGAAACCAAACAGGTGAAGATGCAGGAGTCAAAACACAGCTTTTGTGTGTTGCTGATTAAGCTAAAGTGGAGTATTTAAGTGTCTAAAAGATATGGTTTTTCAGTTGTAGCTTGGAGATAATGTCAAAATGGCTTCCCCAGCAGCGAGGCAGAGAAGAGCTTTATTTCTGTCATTTGCCTTAGTTCCTCTGTATGGCTGTATTTGTCAAGTCTCTGAAATGTCAGTCTACCAGTACTATATGGTCAGAATAAATAGGCAGAAAATAAGTTGTGGAAACCAGATTTTTTTTTTTTTTTTTTCTGCTAAATAACATCGAGGTCNTTTTTTTTTTTTTAATTAGTGTGAGACTACAGAAACATACATGGGAAGAAAGAGCAAAACTTTGGTGTCAGTGCCTCTCAATGTCTGTTGCAGAAGGCTTGTACTTCTTTTGGCTGAGTAGAATGTATGTGACTGTAAAATAGGTAAGAATACAGACATTTACAAACTATCTTGGAGGCACAGTTACAATTGTCTCGGAGATACAGTTAAAAATACACAGTTCTTATATTTCCAGGTTTTAAAAAATATCAGTGACCATGTCAAGGAGAAGCCATCAGATGTCTTGGAAGAGGAAATTGCCATTCCCTCCTCATTTTTCCCACTCTGTCTAGTGATGTTTGACTGTCTTCTGCATTGCAAATACAGACTGAAGTGTACGTGTTTCTGCTTTTGCTTGTATTTCTACAACTTTTTGGCTCTAGGAGTGTTCTGATATAAGTCTGAATTTGGACCACTGGATCTTGAAGACAGACTTTAGAAATTTAGTTGTTTATCCTGATTCATTCAAAGTCTAATGACATTTATCTGTAACAATTTTAATGCAGTGCCCTGTTATTGTGAGCATGCTTATTAGAACAAGAATGAGCTCTATTTGTCGTCAAGTAGGAATCCTGCTGGTTGGTTCATGGAGTCTCTGAGGGGTCTCCTTTAATCCCAATGATTTAAATGCATGTTCAAAATTTAAAACTCCAAATTCCTTCAAAATGCTGTACTTCTAATGTCCAATTTATCTGAGGGTGGATTTATAAATACAACTTCTCATTACTCTAGTCCTGGACTTCTCGACCTTGAGGCCTGTCAGCTATGACAGGAAGGAAGAAAAGCACAGCCTTGCAAATTTATGTTTTACTTGTGACTCAATGTCATGGAATGGACCCTTTCCACTATCAAATATGTATTTTTTTCCAGGAGATGTGTCTAAGTAGTTTAGTGTGAGTCTGCAGTTTAGTGCTGGTGGTGGTATCAGCTGTGGGATTGTTTACCTTCAGTGTATCAGTACAAGCATTCCTAATAATGCCAGTAGGAATCTTGCATCCGAGAGAGAAGCTTGCAGGCTGAGTAACATCGTTTTGGTTATTCCTATCTGGTCTGGAATGTAAACCTTATTTTCCCATATTCTGAAATCCAGCCTAAATCAGAGGAATGACAGTGGACAAGGCTAATTGTTCAGTACCCCACAGAATACACGTACACCAAAACACCTTGTGTCTGATTGTAAAATGTGCTATTAATACTTCAGGCAACCTGACCTAAGAAGCTTTGCAGATTTCCTTCTTTACTTAAGTATGGATGACAAAACATCTTTGAGCTGTCTCAGCTCTGTAGTAACTGGTGCACTTATCCCAGCAGTTATGAGTTGTGCCTTGGGAGTAGTATAAGATATCAGGTATTCTTTGTGCTCTGTAGAGAGAAAAACTGACCATCTAATTATGCAGATTAAAAAAAAAACCCAAAACAAACAAACCAACTTCCAATCAGCATGGTGTGATGGAATGTCTGGAAATAATCTGGACAATCACATACCTGAACACTGGAGAGCCCAAAAAGACAGATTAACTTCCCGATGTTACAGCCTATTTCATAGTTCCTGGAACCCTCCCTGTGATGTTACAAAGGTTGTGGCAATAAAAACTGCATTGCACAACAAGGAGAACAAAAACTCTGGTAGTATTTAAAATTGTATCTGCATGCATGCATGCAAGGCAGCTGAAGTATGCAGAGACAGCTTTAATGCGGGTGTATCCCACACTGTGTGTGCCCTACTTAGCATGCTTCAGAGTTTTCTGGATAATTTCTTGTGTGCCTGTCTAGACTGTCTTGAAGCAGCCTAAGTGGAGTATAAGATGAAACTTAACATAAGCTTATTTATCTGCCAAAAGCACGCTCTGCAAGCAGATTATTTTCTCTTCACTGGTTTTATCTGTCTCCTTTACCCACTCCTAAAAAAAAACATTCTAAGCATGCACAGGCTTAAAAACCAGAAAATGGTTCCACAAAGAGGCTGGAGATGTGACAATGGCTGAAGGACGGTTATTTAAACACTATTCTTTACCACTTTTAAATTCATTCAGTATCTGTGCTCCTAAAATATTTATTGAATGCAGTGCAATTCTTAGAGATTGTCAGGAAGAATTATCTGTAGGAATCTTTCCACTTGCAAAAATACTAATAGCAGGCAAACAGAAATCCAAGTGTGAGAGGAAAGAAGCAAAGAGTTGCAAAAATGCCAGGTACCATTTCAGGCAGCTCAGGTTTTCCCAGTGGAGTTCTTTATGTACTTTAGGAATCATCTAGAAAAGGGATAGGGCACATTGATAGCAAGGGAAACCATCATGGTCAGGTTTGGGGTTGTTTGGTTTGGTTTTTCATTTAGGATGTGATGTTTCTAAAATTTTGATGAATACCTCTGATCACCCAGCTGTTGAGTCCATTAGATGTCGTACTTTCTGACAGTTTTTTCATGGTAAATGACAGCAGGTATTAGTTTTGTTTCTCATTGAAAAGCAGCATAATTCAAGGTCTTAATTTTTCATGAAACAGATGCCTTGTTCCCCACTGAGCCCTGCTGTTAAAGAGGTGGGCTTCTTTCCTGAGTTCCATTATCGTCCAAATCCCTCTTTTTGGGTCTCACTAATTTCTGATATACCCTAATGGTTTTGTGTTTTGAAGAAATGCAGTGAATATGCATTAAACTCCCTTAGCTGTTACTGAAAATCATATGATTTTAGCAAGTTTTAGAAGTTGTTGGTGTATTTCTTTTGTAACCCACTTCCTTGTACAGAAACTTCCACAGGAAACATTGCACTGTAAGGGATGTCCATTCTCTTCAGCTTAAAATGGAGAGTTGAGAACACATAGGAATAATCACAAACTGGTACTTTGCTTTCCAATTTCTCCACCTCCATAGATAAAATCTATTATTATCTATAAACCATATTTCACAGTTCTTTCAGCTTCTGGTGTACCACAGGGAACCAGCCTCACAAACCTACAGACATTTGCTCTCTGCTGCTTTTACTTTGCTCCATGGGTTTTGTGCTCCTCCCTTGGCACTCCACGCACACCTGGTGGAAACTCAGTTTCACCCATGGACAATACGAGTGGCTCTGCAGGGTTTTCTTCCCCACACTGTTCCTGTGTGATGTCTGTGGGGATGGATACTCAGACTGGGAGCAGGGAAGTCTGTTTTGCCCCTTTAAATGTGAACAAGTTTTAAATATGAAATACCCTGAATTATGTCAGGGTTTATGATCTGGTCCCGCCATAATATATTAGAATAATTCAGAAGTAGAATAAAAATATATTTGGCATTGTACAAGAGAAGGAAAAAAATGGGTATTGAGATAAAATAAACTGCTGAGCCAAACCAAAAACTCCATCTCTTTTTACTGAAAAGCACTAAGATTACAGAAAATGTGACAGGCTCAAGTTTCCTTTGGTGAGAGAACTTTCAGGTGTTTACTTAGTTTTATGGAAATTTTTCTAAAACAATGCCAAATACTCACTTATACTCTGAGGTGAAATTTTGTATTTCCCTGAATTACATCTTAAGAGCATTTTTATGGGAACTTTTTCTTGATTTTTTTTCCTCTCTCTGCTTTGAAGAGGATAAAGCAAATACATGAAACAAAATTAATAAACAGTATTGTTTTTTACCAAAGATCAGATGTTTTCTGCAGAATTTTTGTGCAAGAATTGCTCACGAATATTTTTGGTAAATAATGTCAAAGGGGTTTGAGGTAGATATAAAGTAGCTGACAGTGGACTGATCATTAGAATTTGGCCAATAAAATTCCAGACATGAGTCTGCTAACTGAGGAACTGAGCCTTTTACTTCAGCAATCTTTTTGTTTCGAGGGGTTTTTCCAAAACGTTAAAAGGAAAACTAAAAAATAGTCAACATTGCCAAGAATTTCACCCTCTGTGTTCAAGCAGGAGTCTGAACCTTAAAGCAGAGGCTCAGAAAGTCAATAGCTTTAAATTTATCCAAGAAAACAAACTTCTTACCTGCAATTTTTTTAAGTATTTCCATATCTATCAACTCTTTTACTTTATAAAACAATTCTTACAGGGGCCCTATTATGGTATTATTTATAAAAAAATCTTCTTGCTAAAACAAATTAATCTAGGACTAGAAGATATCAAATGTCACAAATTTACATGCACAAACCAGTGTTAAGGAACTTAAATGAGGATGTATTTGGCCTGTAATTTTTTCTACTGCTGTAATAATTCTGAAAAAGCTTCTGGAGCATGACATTCAAAACTAAATTATATTAAGATTATTATATTTGCTATAAGAGTTTCAACAATTTAACCCTTTGAAAGAAAAGGTACAGGAGTATGAGGATAAACATATTCCAGAACTATTTTGAGTGATACATTTCTGACGTCTATTTTTTTTTAAAATCTTACAAAAGTGTAGCATTACCCATTGGCTGGATATTCATCTCAACTGAAGTTAAATGAAGATTACCTGCAAAGTTTATATTTTTTTATCATGAAGATGAGCTGCTGAAGCGGTTTTAGCTGTTGACATGGCAGGTTTGTTGTCACATCTTCAAAGATGTCGTAGTTACCTTTGGTAAGTCAGACACTGCATTTCTTTTTCTTGTTTCTCATTTTTATATCAACCTGATCTTATCTGGGCACTGACATGATTACACCAACACAGGGACCTTAAAGAAGTCATGCACCATCACCAGTATTAAAGTAGGGGGGGGAAAGAAAAATTTAAATCATGACAAGTGAAATAACTTGCTTTGGTTGAGAAATCACTTAGCCTATCATTATTTTACACGACCAAAAACAGTGCTGGCCATAATCTGCTGCCTTTCAAGTTGGAAAAAATACATTACTTATGCAGAGAATGTTTCTAATGTAACAAAGAGAAGGAATAAAAATGCCTTACAACAGTTTTATTAAAAACAAATTCCCACAGTAAATACATATACGCTCTAGTACCATGGTGAAACAGCCAAAGACATCACTGTTAAGTGCTATGGGAAGTACTTATAAATTACTTGAAATAAAAAACATTGTTGCCTGGACATCAGGGTTGAAATGCTGCAGTTTGTAATAAATTAACACAGAACTTCACTTCCCCTCCTCTAACAAAGCAGCCATTTGTCTGAATAACCCACATTCAGCTGTGAGTTATATTTTCACAACTGCAACTGCATTCATTTGCAAATCATTCTCCAGTTTTAATGCTGAAGTTTTAAATACCTTAAGAACTAATAAATAAAGCAAAGTAGAGCAAACAGTTGGCTTGTAGCCTAAAAACTGGCCTAATTTCTGGGGGGTTTTCTTTCTTCTTTTTCCTCTTTCACAGTAATTTTGTACATGTCTGACATTTCTTTAAGCTGTGTTTTGTTTTTAGTCTGAATGTTTTTTCACAATATTTAAATTTAGTGAGAACATTTCATATTAGCGGTAAAAATAAAGGCTATAGTTATTCAGGTTTAAATATTAAAAAGCTTGTGAGGATTTCATTCCTTGACTAGTTTCAAACACTCTTTGAGTTACCTTGAGGTTTTCCTGTTGTAAATCACTTTTGTCTCTTGAAAACAGTTTTCTATTTGTATTGATTCTAGGCTTTATGCAAAGTTCTGCTCTAGAGTATGAGACTCTCATTTTCCCAGATGAATTTCAAATATAAATCAGAGAGCTATAAGGGCATCTGCTTTCAGTACTTATTGGGTAAAAATAAAATGCAATACTTATGGATATTTAAACAAACTCTTCAAAGTAGTATGACAGAAGCCCTTATTTACAAAAGTTGAGTTCTGAGGGTATTTTCCTGGCATTATTGGAGGCTGGTTTCTATAGATAGAATCTTAGGCTTTGTTCCACTTACTTGTTTTGTTTTGAATAAATTCCTCTGGGCATGCCTGAAAGGGTTGGTAGTCATTTTCAGGAAACGAAATTTAGGGAACAAAGTTCCTTATAGAGACTACTTAGGTTTAGAATTGATCAAGTTTTCATAGAAGAGGATTTGAAACACTTCTAAAATCTCTTTTCTGCTTTTGTGAGGGTAGCCCTTCTGCATGATGAAGTGTTTCTGAGTGTAAACTATGTCCCATGAAAAGAAGGATACAACTTTAATTCAAAACCTCTATTTATAAAAATATCTTGTGTTCATATCAGTTAGCATTGTACCTACTACTTCAGAACTAAGAGTATCCAGGTAAATTATTTGAAACTATTTTTTTCAAGAACAACTGCTTGTTTTTAAAAGATAGCAGCAGTTTTTGAAGAAAAAGCATTCTTGTCTGAGTTCTTTTCTGTCTGTCCTGTCCCAGCCCCCCATTCCCCGAGTTAAATGCATGTAAATCAACTGTACACAAACCAAACATCCGTATGCTCGGAACTGAAATCACCTCATCTCTCTGCAGATTTAAGCAGATGAGTTCCAGGGTCTTTCTTCATAAAACATCTATGCTAATGTGAGAGTGAGGGAGATAGTTCTACAAACCCCTTCCCTCCTACACTCCATTTAATTCAGAGGTAAACCTGTCTTCTTGCTGACCTCATTTAAGGCTATTCTTTTTTTCCCATCAGCAATAGAATATTTCTATATTCTGCTGAACCAAATGGAGAAGGAAAAAAATGAAAATACCTATCTGACAAGATGGGAAGGGAAAAGACTGCCACTTTTGAGATTAGATTGTACAGATTGCTTCAACTGGGGCACAAAACTGCTCCCTGTGAGATACGTTGTGGAACTGAAGGTGGGGGTGAGAAAGTGAACTCATCTTTGAAATTGGGGTATAGGTGTAATGCTATAACTAACTATTTATTTTTTTATTTTATTATTTATTTATTTATTTATTTACTTGGAAAATTGAATCTGTTAAACCAGCCAGCTTATGGCCTTCCCTCTGAGTTCCAGTTATGTTCAAGGCTATCTTAAGCAGGCAGCACTTTTTTCCTAAAGAAAGTGAAGGATATGCAGGTGCCATCCTACCTGCACATAGCACAGACCTCTGTGAAATGGAGCAACTTTCCATGTGTAGTAAGCAGCATTTTAACGTGGGCAGCAGTAATGTGCGGTACAATTATTAGGCATAGACTACAAAGCCAAGCCTTGCTTACCTAATAAAAACAAGTAATTCCATCAATTCAAGCAAATTTTTTGAAAATAAAGAAAGGCTTGTCTATGAAATTTGCAAGAAGTTTTCCTGTTGTTTACTGACAGTTAACAGAGAGGAATACAGCCCTTAATGTGCACCATTCTTAAAATCAGTAATGTAGAGTTATCAAACTACAAGTACCTTTTCCTTATGCACATCAATGTTCATAACAAACAAAAATTGTGTCCCTTTTATTTGTGAAAGATTTTTATGAGGATAAAAGATTGGGGTTAAGATTAAGAGGTAATGATGTGGCAGGCTTTAGCTAAGACCAAATCACTTCTCTAGTTAGCAGAGTAATTTCAGCAATATATCTTCTGTAATTTTTTTTAATCACTTAGTGATTACTTGTGTGGTGCTATTTGATTCATTGGCCATCAGTACCTGATTAAGATTCTATGCTTAGGCCATCATTACTTTTCAACAGGCCACCCATATGGTGTTAGTGTTGAGCCAGTGCAAATCCCTCAGCTTAGCACTGTATATTCTGTTAAAGACGACTGCGTGAAATGCTGACATTAGCATATGTTCTCCTCTTATTCCGCTGACCTTTATCCATGGCATTACACTAACACTGGATCTTTGGAGTTGGTCCAGTAAGAAATTGGGTTGAAATTATAAAATTAGCCATCTGTCTATTAAAAACTTTACTGAGCCAGTAAGTTGGAACAAATGAGCACAATGATGCAATGATATGTGACTATCAGATATAAGGTTAACTTTGGGGTTGATTTTCTGCGTGTTTTTTCTCTCAATGGGCTTTCTTTCCATAAGTCTTTCATTGTGATTTCTCAAAAGAGTACATGGAAGGCTAATATGAGTATTTGTGTTTAAATTTATTAGGTATTATTTTTCTCTCTGCGTATTACTCCCACTTGATAGTCTGGAAATCTCCCTCTGATCATTAATGACAAAAGTATTTTAAAAAAGGAAATTAATTATATGAATATGATAGTGCTGATATTTTTCTTAAGTTGATTTCCTTTCAGACTGGTTTCCTTCTCAGTCTAGTTACTGTGATTTTGATATTAGGAGTACAGATAAAATATTTAGCTTAAAACGTGGTTAGAATAGTGATAATTAGTTGTTCAATAGCTACAATTTCCAAGAGCTTGAACATTTTCCCTCTTTGATTGCAAGGCCTCTGTTAAAAATAGGAACTACAGTAGCTTGGTCTACAAAGAGCCTAGTGGAGCATTTTTGAAAAATAATTCATTTACTAATTAACAAAATGGTGTTTGTTTATTTACAGTACATAAAATGTTTCTATCAGGAAAGAGCCTTCTAATACTCTGCCTCTACCCTGCTGTGCTGACAGCAGAACATCTGCAGTTTAATTTAATACATTTACTAAATGAAGTGGGTAAATAAGGGGATGCTAAACAGCTACTTCACAGCCTCTGATATTTTTGCTTTTCTCTGGAGGTCAGAAGTAGTGATGAATGATTCCTCATCTTCCCCTTTTTTGCTGTTCCAAGAGGCTCCTGCGTGCCAATGGTGTTCCAAAGGGTGCCGCGCTCCAATTGTGATTGATGAAATTACAGTGGCCCATAATACCTCACTTTATCTGCTCATCTGTCTCTTTAAATGCTCTGTATGTTACTGTCAGGGATTATTTTACTCAGAATATTACTTTATGCCTTTCCAAATGAAGATTTTTGAGTCACTCTTGGTTCCTAGAATCCATCGCACCCTGTTCTAGGCCTTATGTAGGTCGATGATAAACCCAGAGTAAGAAAAAGATTTGGGTTAATACCATGCCCAAAGGTGGATATTTTATCAGATATGGTCCTTCAAACAAAAGTGTCTTCAAATGTTCATTTTTGCCTCATTACTTTTAACCCAAATCCAGTTTGCCAGGTGAATATAAGAAACAGCTGTAACAGAAGCACTGAATTGAGTAGTAAAAAAGTGCTTAAGCCACTGCTTCTTGCTAGAAAAATTCATGAATTTATGGCTTAAATCACATATTTATAGACAATCGCTCATGAGCTCTAGGATAAGGAGCTCTGCATATAGGAGAATTCAGTTTTTCTCCTTTTTAGTCAGGTATCTTAACCAAAATTCTTCTCCTATTAAGTGTTCAAATATTTTTCATGGAACAGTTGAACTGTCTATTTATCTAAGGCTGGGCTCTTTCTGCTATACCTTGTAATAAACCTGCAATTCATTCTGAAGATGTTTTTTTGTAAACTCTGCTTTTTTTCTATATGAAATTCATTTCTATGTCCAGGGGCTTCACAGGGAAAGTCCCAGTACTCCCCTTAGAGCTGGTAATGGAGCAGTGGGTATCAGCATGACCCTCATTTAGATGAGCTCCTGGTAACTGATTGCTTTAACCACTGCATGCCTCTCCTATGTGGATTTCAAGGTTAGGATTTAGGAGAAGACCCCTTGCCTCACTTTCTGCTTTCAGTGCCATGTGGCTGAGTCATGGTATCCTGATGTTAATTCCATATTTTAATGGCAGCATACTTTAAATGGATGCTGAAAATACTGTTCTGTAGATACTAAGTGTATTGAACCAATAATATACAGGTTTGTAATAACAGAGATAAAAATAAATAAAAATCTATTGGAATACAAAAAAATCTGATTCTGAAAGAGTGAGTTAACATGTTAACACCTCCTTTCCCTCCCTCCCATTAAACAAGGAATTTATTAGGCTTGCAAAAGAGGTCTCTGTTCTTGATAGATGGTGAACAGGATGAAAGGAAGTACTTTTTTTGTCAACTAAAGCTATTCTATTTAAATATCATAAGTAGCACTGGAATAGTTAAATATATGTTATATAAACAAGTGTGCCTCCTGGATTTTAGAGGTTTCACTATCAAGGAAAAGAGGCAACAGCAACACTTTCACAGCTGCCTCTTTGAGATTTCACTACAAGAACTCACCTTTACATTTAATATGTAAGGATCTCACGAGCAGTTATTTTCTGGGAGGACCAGTGAATGAGATCTCCCACAGGAATGGCCTTTCCCCTGGTTTCCACCACCTGCACCCCTGCCCCAGGCAGTTTGATCTCTTGGGACAGAGTGGGTCCATCAAGGTTTCTGCTAGGGCATTGTCCTGTATTGGCTTATTACCTGTGGAACTTCCCACAAAATGAACAGCACCATGAATCAAGTAGAGAGTATGGGCGTCTGTTGCTGCAGCATCTGTTTGTCAGAGCAAAAATAAAAGTTATTTATTCAGCAAAAACTGACGTTTACATATTCATACCAAGGAAATGATTTAATTCAGACTCTGTTGTGTGCACACACATACCTATATCAAAGATTCTCCAAACATGCATATGCATTCTTTTTTATTTTAAGGGAGTGCATAAAAGTTTTCTAACCATGCTTTGAACTTATTCATAAGATTTTATGTGTCTACCTGGAGCAGATTTGAAATTGCTTTTTATAAAATATGCTGCATTTATAAAATGCTTTTTTGGATGCCTTTTTATTTTTCAGTGTTTTTATCAGCCCCAACTCTAGATTTCATAGAGCCTGGGGAATTTACAAAGGAGCCAACTTGGAGTAAACTTAAGTCACAGATATTGTACATACAATAGTCTGTTTGCTGACGCCAAACTTCACTTTCTTTCTCTACTAATAAAAGCCAGTAAGAGTTGTCTGATCTTTTGCATCAAAGACAGTGTTTATGAAGTGGCCTGTATCGTTATCTTAAAATATACATATAATTCCTGCATTAAAAACTTGGGAAGAACTATGAATCAACATTTCATAGTAAATTGTACACAGATTTGAGGACTGAAATAATATGTTTCATTCATGAATACTGAGCCTTCAAAATAGGAGCACCCATGAAACAGGCTTCCCTCTGACTGATGGTATTTACTTGCCCGACTGACCTTTTGTGTGACCTTGTGTGTGTCCAGTATTTTAAAAATTAAAATAATAATATTCCTTAGTTTTCCTGTTCACTGATTTTGGGATATTGGATTCTGATTTAAGTGGGGTCCAGCTCTTTGCATAAATGGCTTGAAGCTTAGAGTACTCTGATGGTCAATGGAGAAACAGAGCAGAATTCAGGGGAGTTGCTCCAGCAGTGTTTTCAAGGCTTGGAGGTAATTTGTCTCCACCTCGAAGCAGAGGTCTTATGGCCAGTTGGGACAGTTCAGTCTGGCTGGAAATTTATTTTATCATGAGGTTCTTGGGTGTGGACTGTGGCCTTGGCAAACTGTCCCATGGCAGGAGTCAGCTCCAGCTTGACTCAGAGTCCTCCTGCCCTTTTATTTCTGTGGACAGTGCGCATGGTCCCAGCTTCCCTTGGGAGGGAACTTTGGAAAGAGTGGTCAGGGAGCACCCAGCCAGCTTCAGCTGCAGGATCCTGAGGGGAAGGGATCTAAGGGTGGTCAGCAGCAGTGGCCCTGTCTCTATCCATATTTCATGGGCACTCCCTGTGTTGGAGCAGCCCAGGATCAGGATGAGAAGGGACACGAGTCAAGCTTGTGCTGTGAACTGTGTGTTTCATGTGCTTTTTGTCCATGCAGGTGGTTTGCCTGTGAGAAGGTGACATATCAGCTCCAGAACAGTCAGTTTGAAGATGATTCTATGGAGGAGGGAGAAAAAAAAGAGAAATGTAGTTTATTTCAAATGTTATTTTTGTTCTTCCATGACGCGTCTTTAAAACACACAGTTCAATGGGCTTTATTCTCTGGACACTTTAAGTTACAGTAGATAGCTGGATGACTTCTCTTTGTATTTTTTTGCCTGATAAATACCAATTCACTGAGTACTTTGATTCTTAGCACCTAAAACTAGCAATGAATTTAGGTTAAATTTGGTAAACATATTCAAGTATAAAAGATGTTGAAACACCAAAATGTTGAATCTGCCTTCCTCCCTCTCTTCATGTATCTATCTCTGTAATTCCGACCTCCAGAAGCCTTTATTTTTATAGGCAGTTAAAATTCTCTAAATAAGACATTTAATTTTGTGCTAAATAGATATTTTTATTTTGGTTTTTTTTTTAGTTTGTTGGGGAAGATACTTTTATTAACCTGGATAGTAAAAAAATTAGACACAAATCCTAAACATTTTTTTCTGGAATTTTTTTAAGTGTCAAATGGGGCAGCTGCAGCTAAAAGAATTCAAAATTTATTTATTTGAAATTGTAGTTTGAATTGAAGGTAGAAAAGAACTCATGTTTTGGATAGCTTGATCTTTATTTACTTTGATATTCACAATATATAAATACATTATTTTGAATAGGCTTCAATGTAGATCCATTTTGGAATTAAATACTAATTTATAGTCACAAATACGGTAACTGCTGAACAAGTTTGGCAGTGATTTCAGAAAAACCTTCCAGAAACTTTAGTATTTTTGCCAAAGTTCTACAAGATCTCCAAGCACTTTCCTTAGCCAGAAGGGTGCATCAAGCAGCACAGGGCAAATCAAATTAAGAGAAACTCATGTTCATGAGAAACAGAAATCTGTCTTCTGCATTTCTGTTCATAAAGTATTGAATTGGGAATATTTTATGAACAAGGGATAATGGGGAGCAGAGGGAAAAATCTAGGAGACCTATGTTTCTCCCTGAAGTATAGCAAAATAGCTATCCTTGAGTGTATTTCCCAGCTAATTTCTAGGCTACAGAGTTTGTGGTCTATCAGCATTTACTGAAATGATCCAGTTTGTAATTAACTGTTTCAGTGTATGAACTGTCTTAGTTGTTTCATTTTCATCCTGGTAAATGAAGTATTTTTCTTAGAATTATTTTAAAAATATACCTACATTTAGAGAGGATGACTTTGATCACTTACTGGTATACATTTAATATAAAAATTTGCAAAGTACGTAAACTTGCATGCATCTGGTGTTCCTGTTTAATAGCTCATGTTATAGTTTACTTATGTTGTAGTCATTTGCATCAATTAGATTGAACTGGAATATTTTTCTCCTCCTACTTTAGCCCTTCATCTTCAGCTGTCAACATGCATATGCCAGTCAGCAGTGTAGCTGTCAAAGCTGACATCAACATCTGTACTTGTATTTTTCTGGTGTCTGTATCTGTCTTAATTCTGAGTTTTTCTTAATGTTCTACTTGCTGCTAATAAAAGGATTTGCAGAGAATTAAGTTTCTACTATCCTCATCTTTAGGGGCTGGTGGAAATTTTGCTGTAGAAACCTGACTTCAGCAGAGTCACTGCATTCCCACAATTAGGGTCAGATTCTGCAGGATTATAAGATTTCAGCAGTTTTTTTCCTTGCCATCAAGAAATCCTACCTTTACCTAGGTTAATAAAAAACTACTTATTTAAATTTAACCAGTTATTCCATAATTTCATATTCTCCATAATTCATCTAACAAAAACCTGTGATATATCTTCTGAAAAGTAAAACTGGAGAGCATGAGGATAGGTGAAGTTATTTACAGAAATCTTCATAACAGAAGTGCAACCAGGTTGTGAAAACATTATTGCTAAAAATATATCCAAGTGATACTCTGTCTCTGAAATAAAAAAACTTCCTCATTTGCTTCAATGGGTGCAGTATTTGTGTGCATTCCAGATCACTGAATAAAAAATGAAACATTTCAAACTTACAATTCTTCATGTAGAGATTAGGAGAATGTGCAAATTAGGAGAAAACAGTGGAAGCAGCTCAGCAATAAAGCTTTTATAAATAAATAAAAAGCACCTAATTTTCAGAGCAAATGAGAGCATACGATGAGTGATGTGCTCCTAATGAGCACTGAAAAGCTTCCAGTGTAAATAAGCAGATGCTGAAAATACTTAAGTACAATTTTTTCAAACCACACATACCTAAGTCACAGGTCTGTGCTTCAGACTTCGAAGACAAACTTTGCATCCAGCTTTTCCATGGTGTAAACATTTTCTTCCTCTTCAGAGGGAGATAAAAAATTGGTACTTGTTTCATGTAAGAAGGCTGTGAAGTGTGTTGAACAGCTCAGGTTTTGAAACCTGACAGGTGCTCTGGTATAGCAGGTGTTAGTAATGAAGGAAGAGAGGAAGTTTGGTGTGAGGATTTGCCAGATTTAACTTCAAATTAAATAACTGCAAAAGTAAGTTGCGTCCACATGAGCTGTGGACTCGGGGATTATTTAATTGGCCTCTAGAGACATTTGGTTGGTGTAGAAATGTGTTGAGAGGCAGGTATTTGTGTGAAATGCATCTCACCGTGTGTATTAGTCTCTGAGTTACTGCATGGTTTCATTCTAAGACAGCTCACAGAAGAGTCACATCCACTTCAGAAAATAGAGGCAACATCTGGCAGACATGGATACATTTTGTTGAATAGTTAAATCTATATTGAGCCTCAGTGCAAAAAGAGAAAATTGAGAGGATTTTTATTATGATTTAGGAATTACACAGAATTATCTCTATATGTCAGGGTAGGTCAAATGGTGCTCAAATCAGTACTTCATTTATGCCTTTCAGGGGTAAGCTGATAAACTCATGTCTGTTACATGACACGTCCATATGTTCTGTTGTACCTCTCATGTTTACATAATAATATCATATGTTCTGAGGTGTTATTTCTGGATTTAACAGGTTTCATATTTTGATCAAGAATAAATATGGGGAAGTCAAATAAGATTTTATTTCTGTTTCCAGGACTGAGACCTCAGTCTTATGCCCTGGTGGATCACTGGTTTACTCCTTTTTCCTAGTAGAAGTTATAGTGTCTCTCAATATGGGGAGAGGACTGAGTTTTTAATTTGGACTTAGCCAAAGGTGATTTCTCAAGAAATCTTTCTCACATGTTTTTTGCAAGGTCTTGTGTTTGACATTTCCACCAGAAAAACATGGGAGTAGGAAGCAGTTTCAGACACTCAGTAGTTGTTTAGATTGGTGCTTTGGCTCAGTCGTTCTATACACCAAATTAATTTTGTACCTAGTGCTTTAGCCAAAATCAGAAATTAGTAATGTGCATCTATATAAAGTTGCTCTTTGGATGTGTTGAGCTAACCTCAATGATGCTTAGTTTCAGAAGAGTCCAAATAACTCCCAGGGCATAAAAGCAAATTCTTTCATGGTGAGTAGGACATGAATATGTTTTTTTTCTTCCCAGGAAGCTGATATGTGAGTATAAGAGACTTTTCCTAGCTTCCTAAAGGCAGAGTTTACCTACTTTGAGTTTACATACTTTGAGTTTGGATATCCTGGGAGGGTCAGATCCTGCCTGCTTCTGAATCCGATCCGAGACTTTCACAGATCTTCTCATGGTGCTGATGGATTCCTTCCAGTGCACTTCAGAAACATTTGTGCTCCACTTCTCTCATGACCACATAGCCTGTTGTAAATGATTCTGCAGCATCTTTGGCTCCCAGCAGGGAAAGTCTGAATTGCTCTTGGTAATAGCTTTAAATCTGCAGCCCTGACAGGTATTTTTAGGTCTGTCTTGAAGAGATATCAGCTTC
The DNA here is from genome assembly GCA_013399225.1 of Rhipidura dahli. Lineage (NCBI taxonomy): Eukaryota > Metazoa > Chordata > Aves > Passeriformes > Rhipiduridae > Rhipidura > Rhipidura dahli. The sequence continues at coordinate 502,366 of VXAC01007103.1, read as the reverse complement.
CATACACTTCACCTGCTTTGTGTGGAGTCACTGCCTCTCCAGACACATCACTGAAATGGGGTGTAATTGTGGTCTCATGCCTTCTTTATCCACCCACCAATCTCAACTGCCTTAGAGCAGCCTCCTGCTGTGCTGCAGGGAGCATTTAGAGCCTTTCTGAGCAAAGCAACCTTGAAGTGTGAGTTTTGCCTGAATTTAAAGACTACCTTGGAAGGAGGAGGAGTGAAGATGCCTTGTGAAATCCCTCCTTTAGAACAATATGACTTTTGACACTTCAAGCTATGAATTTCATTGGAAGTGTATGATTTTCACTGCTTATCATTCTGAAATGTTGAATTCTCAGTGTTTTCTGTCATTATAGCACAAGTGGTAAAATGTTATAAGGTTGATTAATAGGATAATAGAGGTCTAAACCATACTGTTATAAAAGTGAGTGGGCTTTGGTGAGAAGTAGGGAAATAATCCAGTAGCACGAATACGTTCAAAGTGATTTTACCAAAAAGAGCAAGAAAGAGGAGGAGAAAAGCCCCTTTCACTGCTCCATTTAGATCAGGTTGTGTCCATGCTAGAACACCAGAGCATTTATTCCAGAAATAACCCCTTTGAACTCAGCAGAGCTGGTAATTGAAGTTTTGTGTACAGGCTGCATGCAGCTTCACTGGGCAGCTGCTGGTTAGCTCATGCAGTTTCAGTTTTTTCCTTTCAACAGCTTCTAGATGCTTTATAGATGATTCCCAATAAAATGGGAAACGAGGAGGAAGGACAGTCTAATAAGGGGGTTGGGAAGTCTAGAAAGGAGACCAAGATAGGAAGTTTTTTTCTTATTTTTACTACTTTTATGCAATCCAAAGGATAAAATTAGCAAGACTGAAAACTTTTTCAACTGGTGATGTATTCTCGTGTTTAAAATATAACTTTTAATCTTTCATAGCTGTTGAAAGATGTGGCTCTGGCTGGCTCCTTTCTTCTAATCAATGAATAAAGTACAAATACCACCAAGTCTGTCTTTCATCATGCAAGTGGGAAATCTGTATGGTCACTCTAACACATCTTACCAGAGAGCAGCTGGGATATGCTCCGTGCTTTGGCAAACTGAAGTTTTTTAACTGCTGGAATAGAGCTGATTGAATTGTTGGCTTTTTGCAATACACGTTTTTATGACTTCTTCTAATATAAAACAGAAGATAAAGGGGAAACAATACAAAATAATATATCAATGGCAGATAATGTTAACCTGATAGTGTATTCTATTGCATAGTTTCAAGAAATATTTCAGACTATTAGAAATGCCTTTCCATCCATTTATATTGTATTTGAAGAAAACAATATTAAAGTCGGGAAAATATCAACTATAAGTCAATGCACTTAATGTAGACAACAAATGGACAATAATGTGGGTAATTTTTTCCAAAGAATGTAATGTTTAGGAATCCATCTCCTAATTTATATCAACTCTGTGTCGATCAAATAAGGCTGATCACGTGTTGGAACAGTATACTGAGAGAGGGAAAATGCACAAACATGAAGATAAGCCATTGCATGAAACTGGTAAAAGGATGATATGTATTTTTCCAATATGGAAAATGTAATAAATTTATCTCTGTAGGTATTTTAAGAACTGCAACCATAAAAAAGAAGCAAACAACAGCAGTAGCAACCACAATCATGTCTTACATAGATTGGAAGTGGTCTGTTACAACTAAAGCTGAACTATTTTTCTCAGGAAGTATTCTGTAAAAACAAAGATATACAAAAACTATTGAAAGAAAATATTTGCTCTGGTAAATGAGTTCATACCCATTGCAAAAACAATTGAGTTATTTAGCTTAATTGGCACAAATGCACATAGAGAAATGCAATTATGTCTATCAAAATTTTCAGCAGAAATAGTAGCACATGAACAAAATTGGGGGAAAAAAAAATCAAGTAATTTTAGTGTCAAAGAATAATTTCTGCAGCAGAAGTACCTAAACAGAAAAGTTATTTTCTTATTTGGAGATAAGGTAACATCTACTCCCTATTGAGGTAAATTGCCCCTGTGCAGGACTGCTCGATGTTAATCTTTCCATATGTTTCTATGGGCTTTATTCAGGCCATAGTTTTCAATTTGTCTGTCTGCATCTGTTTGTCTGTCAGCAACCGGTCCTTTGTGGCTCCTTCTGGGTTTGCTTTATAAAGGTTTTACAAATTTAAACTGGAAAGAAAGCATTTGTTTAGATCCCCCATTAATGGCAGTTCAGCTCAGAACACAGCCTCAGCTGTCATTCTGAACTTCCCCAGCCACTGCAGGGCTCTTTGCTGGGTTAAGGCAGCCAAGATTCCCAGCTTTGATCTACTGTGGGTTTAGCTGGACTAGTCCCAGCTTCAGCCAGGGCATAAATGGGAAGAGCCCTCTCAAGGGAGATGCTTTTAAGGCTAACAAAGACGCCACCATCACATCAGTGAGAATATATGTTTTTCTTCATGGTTTGTCCCTTTAATATCTTCACCCCATTGGTCTTCCAGGCAGTGGTTGCCTCTTTGTGTGGGTGTGTGTGAGATTAGAGAGGGTAGTCACTGCAGTAATGCAAATAATGTTGATGCAAAATGTAAAGCAGAAAACTATGCTGTGGTATGGATTTGGGGAATTTAAAAACAACAGTGCCAAAAGAATAGCCTTAAATTACCGTCTAATAATACATCAGTGGTTACATGCAATATAGGCTGTGTAAATGCATTCTGTTCTCCCTTGCATGAATTTCAGTATAATTCAAAACTGACAGATCCATTCATGCCTATGAAATTAAATCCAAAAAGGTTAGTATAAGCACTAGGTTTAATGATCGCTGCACAATATAATTAAAAGATGATGTTACTTGAATATCAGATTTTCTGTATGTATGTTTATTTGGAGTTTTTAATTGAAAATAAACAAAATCAGAAGTGCAAAAAAAAGTAGAAAAGATGTGTGGAATGTAATGATAATGGTTGACTTCTAAACAGCCAAGGAAATTATAGTCATCTTATGTGTGGGACAGGAACAAACACCTCTTAATTGCACTTCATTATAACGTACCTTTCTCTTCTCAGTTGTATATATTAATTATAAAAATCATGTTTCAGAGACGAAAAGCTGTACAATAGGGTTTTTTTTTCATTTCCCTCCCTTCCTTGTGCTGTCTGCAGCAGGATGGAAGAACAATATCAACTGTCATCCACAGGAAGAGCTTAAGAGCTTTCAAAGACAAATCATAAAAAGAGTGAAAGGCTATTATAAAAAAAAGGAGGAAAATGCTTCACAGATTTGCTACTTATTAATGTTTAAGGTTCTCTCTTCTTCTTAAAAATATCTTCTCATATTGTTTTGTATGTGTTATGTGCAGGTGCATCACTTTTTGATAACTATATCACATGACACATGGATTATGTCGATCCCTGTTAGCGGATGGAAGTTGAGGGGAGAGGACGGGGGGAGAGGCACTGCCACAGCCTCCAGGACTCCTATTGCTTTTTTGGGGAAACTGTAGCAAACTTGACCATGAATTTTGTGACACAAAATGACGCTGTCTTCTGAGGTTTTGGGTTTTAATCTGTTCCATTTCATTCATATGTTTCACTGGAACAGTACTTAGAGACCCTTGAAATTAAGGACGTGATTGTCTCAACTCTTTTGTGGTCACCGGGGACCAAACTTTCCTGTGGGTGCAGATTGCTTTCTTGGTTTGGATTTTCAGTTGTGATGTTTCCTATATGACTAGCCAGGATGTTTTCTTAAAACCTTCCTTCCTGCTCACAAATCTGAGTAGTCTCACAGGTTTTGTTGAACCTAGGAGGTTCCTCACTGATGAAGATTTTGTGGCTACTGGATGTCACCCTACAGCATAACTAACCACTGCATGACTTGGTGTGCAATAGCTGGGTGATAAAGCAGTGAGCAATTATCTGGTAACACTGGCTTTTATTATCCATCCTCTTGAAGCTTTCCCCATTTATTCCATTCTTTTCTATTTCCTTCGACACTTTTGCTGAAACAGGAGTCTGTGATGCTGGGTGTCTGATGTTTCCTCGAGCTGATGTTCTGTTTCTCCTAAGCCTGACAGCATCTCCTGCAGCCTCTGAGGATCTTACAGATGCAGTGTCCCTGTGAGAGTTAGACCCAACCCATAGCTCTTCATTGTATGCGTGGCCTATTGATAGTAGGTGAAGACCTACTGTTGTATGTATGGTGTATATAACATATATATTCTTGCAGGGGAAAAAAAATCAGTGAACTACATATTTCATTAGTAGCTATGACTGTCAGGGTTCCCTGAAACCCTGAGTTAGGTGCTCACAGAGATACAGGTGCTGAGATTATGCTCTGTGGTTTTCTGTATGTGCCTTCCAAAGTTTTAAACTGCAGCTCCATCAGAGAATAAAGGAAATGAAAGACATTCCTGTGCCAAGGGCAGGTTTGTTACCTCTCTGCATTCCTGGAGGTGAATGCTGGCTTGTCGGTTGGAGTTCTCCTGCTAATACACTCACATCTCAGCTGTTGCTTTTTCAGACAGATGAGGTAACTCCTCCCAGAGCTGCCATAGCCTTTACTAGACCTTATGCTTGTTCTGGTGGGAGGGAAATAATCCAAGTGCGAGAACTTGAGGCTTATTAAATTTAAAGTGGATATAAAATGGGTATGAAGGAGATAGATACTATTCTCAGGATACAAACTTTTACTTTATTGATGAATTCTCTTTTTTTTCCCTGCCCCCTGCAAAAAAACCCCCAACCAGTTATTAGTGAAAATGGTGATAACTATCAGAGGTAGTACTCCTTTTCCTCTCTCATGAATAGTTGCAGCTTGAATATTGTTTCAATCGATTGGCCAATTTATTAAAAACAGAATAAACAGTAAAAGAGAAGAACGATGATTTCTTTACAGAACTGCTCTAAATTGTGAGCAGGAACTAGACTGGCCAACTGATCATCCTGAGAGAACAGCAAATACATTCTCTCTTTTTCCTCTCTATCATGTGCAGTTCCATAAAGCAGTGCATGCTTCCCTGAATGGATTTTCTTCTTTCTTCCTATTATGTACTTTTGTCTGTATTACATGTCAGAGTAACTCAAAGACACAGCAGAATCAGTGGAAACTCTCTGCACTCCTCTCTGGTTTAATGTATTTTCTGAAGTAGTTTAACCATTAACATGTATAAAGCCACCTAACTACATGAAGAATAATCACATGATGAGGTTTTTTTCCTAAGGAAATATTAACTTTAAGCTGGGATAACCAACTTCCAAGAATTCACATAAAAACATAATGAAGTTAATATTAAATAAAAGGCTTGTGCAAGCATTTATTTTTACAATATGTGCTGATGTGTCCCTGATTTAATCATGTTTTGTTTATGATTAATGAATGATTCACCTTGAAGATCAAAGTTTGATTCATATCTCATTAGGAATTTGAAGAAATCATCTGTTTAGAAAATAAACGAAAGCTACTTTTTGTTACCCAGTATTACAAATTTACCCAAATACTGAGAGTTGAAGCTGAGAGGACATAGGGAAGCTCCAGTTATGACACAAGTGTTATCAGACTTCAGACTGTTCAGGAAAACTTCGTGTCTAAATCGTGATAATTCAAAGCATGAATATTCTCTTTTTTTTTCCTCTACTATATTTTATCATAAATATTGACTTGTGCAACTGAACTGAAAATTTAAACGTGGAATTTTCCAGTTTATTCTCAATGTATTTATAAGGCAAAATTAAATACATTCATAAAGAGAAACAGCTAGAAACACAACCAAGTTTCTTTCTTCAAAAGAAAATGCACAATTGTGCAAGTTTCAGAGTTTTTATTTCACTAGGGATATAGCCATTTCTGTGACACTTCACCTACATAAAATATTACTAGGTAACAGATCTTAGCAAAAATCTGAAGTAAACTGCAACAGTAATGAAAGTGTCTGTGCTTAAATCCAGAGCACAAAATTATTTGTCTGTATGTTATAAGTTTATCAGTCTTAATGTATTGGGTTTTTCCTATCCCACAGTAAGGATTACTAATATGATCCACATTGGTGTGTGAGCAGATAAATTTGCAGGAAGCATTATTTATAAAATAACACTGACATAATGGGGAGGTTTTCATGTGCCAGTGACCTGAGATCTACAATGTTGTATCTTTTAACTTTTAGAGGAGAAACACAGTCCGGAGATTGTCTGGGGTGGACAGATAATGGTTAATTTGATAGCCTAGCATTCATTGTGTGATATTCAACAACCTTTTCTGAAAAAATGGTTTTATTAAAATGATAGGCAGATGACCATTCTGCTGTTATCAGTGGATGACAGAAGATTTTTTTATGCCCTCGAATAGTGATATAACAGAATTATTGTCAGAGTGTTAATGTAAAATTCATGGTAAAATTCAACTTTCAACTCATATTTATTTCTAGTTCTCCACTGAAGAGTATGTCAGCAGGTTTCACATGTTAGTTCTGGCCTGTACTGCATTTAACTTTATTAGAATAATTCTTCGGTGGTAATGATGCATGAGCTACAGGATGACCAGCTGAAAAACACAATGCAAAACCAGACTGTGTAAGGTGAGTTACAGTTTATGCAGTAGTTCAAAATGTGTCTCTCCAGAGAAAAGTGTTGCTCTTTTCCTGGTGGAAAAAATGTTTCTGTTTCTTGTTTTCTTCATTTACTGATAGAAAAGTGGACAATTAATTACTTATTTTAGGTAAAGCCTTGCAAGTCTTAAATTATATAATTCAAGTTGATTCTAGTGACATTAGCATAGTACAGCATTACAAGAATGACAGAATGCTATAGTTAATTTGCTTTCCTGTGATTTTTTTTTCATTTGATGTGTAACTTGGCATTATACTCTCCAACTTAAAGACGTTTGAGAACTTTTGAAAAAATGTTCATTTTCTGGTTCAGTGAGCTCACTGCTGTTCATGTAAACTCCACATGCTTTGCTTGGATTTTACATTTCATACCTCTTTGTGGCATGTTTCATTCAGGCTGGTTCACCTTGATATTGACATCACAGAGTTCAGTGACTTCTGTATGGTTTGTTTCCCCACTTAAAAATAATATAGCTCTGAGAACTGAGTGATCTTTGTCCTGCAGTTTGCTTAATATTGTGGGTTTATGTTTTTTCTATTTGTTCAGAACTATTTGTACTTGGATTATTAATCTATAACTAAATGTTGCCCTCTGTGCTCATCCTGCTGACGATATCTGGAACCAGACCAAAGCTCTTTTCCTTAAAAGTCTGTAAATCATGTTTATTGTCACTTTCTTCTTCACTTATGGTCTTTTGGGGATCATGTCAAAAGGAGGAAATATTAGCACAGAGCAGTATTAGTACCCATGCTAGTTCCATCTTTTCACAGCCAGAAGCCTTGGATGTCCTGCCTAAACCAAGCCTTAGCGGGAATTCTGTCTGTCTCTCTCAATAGCAGTGTGTCAAGCAGAGGATCTGAATTGTCACTTGAACAATTGCAGTTTAATAGGAGCTATGGCCAGTAACTATCTGAACTCACCGTGTAAATACCAACAAACATTTCTATCCTGTCTCACAGGGACCTGCTGGGGAAGTGGATCCAAAGGCACTGTGCCATGCCCAGGTCCCTCAGAGGAGGCATTTCCATGCAGTCACACAGTCTGGAGTGCTTTGCCTTCCAGTGTCTGTGCCAGTGGCTTGGCTGGAGGGAATAAAACTTCCCTCAGAGTCATTGCTAGAGTCTCAGTTGTGCACAGTCAGGAGGATGGGTTTGATCCACTCAAGTTGTGCAAAAGCTTTCAATCTTAGGTGGTGTTTGAAAGTTTGTACCACATCAACCTAAAAGGAAATGAACCAAGCATGATTCCTCAAGGAAGCTTTTGTCTGGGTTAAAACTTCAGACTTAGATGCTGTCTGCTGTTCTGAAAGGTGGAACAAATGGCAATGAAAAAAATTCTCACTTATCTTACATGTATTGAGTTCTTTATCAGCTTCATGTCCCAAGGGCTGCATAGCTTCTCTGCTGTTACTGTCATTGCAACCTGTGCTGTTGCGAAATGCAGCCCTAAATGTGACAGTTATAGGGTGGATTTTTGTGTAGAGATAGAGATCTGTATGATGAAAAATAGGAGTTTCTTAATGATCATGTAACAGTTTGATGTTAGTCACCTAGTGTGTTTTCCTTCTCTTTTTCATTATGATAGTGTGTGACAGGTGGTGTACAACAGAGCACCTCAGCTTCCTCAAAAATTAACCCAGTTTTGAACATCTGGAAGCACAGAATGCTGAGAAAAAAGAGGCTTTGTGCAGAGTTTTCAAACAGTTGGGGGGACACACACATTCTTGTAAGTCAACTTCATTGGCTGCAAGTGTGCCATGCTATTGGGAAACTTTTTAACTTGGAAAAAATTTCACCTGATACCAAACAGAGTTTTTCTGAGTGATCTGTTACCTGATCTTTAAAGGCATTACCTTGAAAGGAGGTGAGGAATTTCTGATGTTACAGTTCAGATACTCATCTTAGAAATTAAATATAGATTAGCATTAATCTATGCCAATGTAAATGTTGAAGGTTCTCTACATTCTGCATATACTTTTTCCTGACTGTTGTCATTGTGGAAGACTATGGACCAATTCTGTTTGGATAAATCTTTCTGTCCTTGTATTTACCTTCACGTGTATAAGTAACCAATTTTAAAATCATGTTCCCATTCACATCCTATTACATATTTGAGGGGAAAAAAAAAAATACTTGCTTACATTAAAATTCATCAAGTTGGAGGCTTCCATCATTCTAAATTACCAAGAAAATAACTTGAAGTGAGGGAGTTTAACGAATGTATCAGAGTGGATTCCTGCTGGATGGTGTGTACAGCACCACCAATATGCAAAAAAACAAGAAATAAAAATTCCAGAGTTTCTCTTCCTCTCCTCTTTCATACTTGCATAATGTAGAAGTAAGGTTTGGTTCTGAAATTCTTTGAAGACAGATGACTTCAGCAGTTTTTAAGAACCCTGTATTTGATGTCTGGCAAAATGTATATTTATGCTAATATTCACCAGTATGTACACACCAGGTCAAATCCCTCAGTCTTACAAAACATGATATGAATGGTAATTTTTATTTCAGTAACAGAATAAGAAATTATTCCAAAAATGTTGCTGGGCAGGGGGGAGCAAGTGTGTGAAAAGAGAGGAAGCTTTAATTAGTACTTTTACAATAAAATTTTCAATGCAAGTTAAAAAATTGCATCAGAGAGTTAAACAGAATCTCATTAATAATATCTCATTTAGACCAATTTATGACAGATTTATAAATTAATAGCATGCATAAATAAGTGGGAGATAGGACCCAAAAGTAAGAGAGCTATTTTATATTGTTTGTTGTACTCAATATATTGATTATACATTTATGCTGACCTGGACCAAGTAACTGTCCATCTGCTTACAATTCTAGTAATTATTTGGTTCTGTTCTTAAAGTAAATGCAGCCTAATCACTCTAGAGAAAAATACACCAGATTTGAAATGTATAAATATAATTCAGAACAGTAGGTAATAATGTAATGTAACTCATTATGTAATAATGCAATAAAAAGCAAGAAGATGAATGAATATGCATCAAAAATATTGCAAAAGCCCTTATTTTTGCAGACAGTTGGCTCAAAGTGCTCTGAAAATAACGCTGCACAAGCCTTTTGAGTTCATTTGGTTTCCCTGGAAGAGTTAATTTCTAATTATTTTATTAGCAGTGCAACAAGCTAATAAAAATGGAAGCTTGTACTGCTTCGTAGCTGAGGCCTTCCTGACGTGCTCAGAGCCCTTTAGTTCTGCTGTTGTTTCTGTGTAAGAATCAATACCACAGGCAGCAATTATGTGGTCTTGTTTTTTGGCTAAAATTCCCACACATCTGGGATAAACAGATATTCTATTCGAACTTCCTCTGTTAACTCCACCAGTTTCCATGGAATGACTCTCTATATGCTTGTTAAGTAAATGATTGTTATAAGACTATGGAGACATGGTCGATCAAATTAACCCCTTTTGTCTAGCCTCCAAAATGGTTCCCTTCATTTGCCTAAATTCAGCTGCTTTGGGGAATTTTTTCAAGCTTGAAGGACTCTCTGGATTCATCACATTAGCAAACTGTAACCTGAGAAGAGGGTCTTTGGAGCAGCAGGACTTCTTTGGCCCCCAATTGTTTTGCTAATCAAGATTATTGCCACTATTGAGATGTGGAAAGATAGCCTAGCTGACAAAATTTGTCAGCTTCCCATGAAATAGTTCTGTCAGTTTAGTCAGGGTGCCGGCTAATATTAACATATAAATGAAGTCTCTCCCCCTCACCCCTTAATAGATGCAGAGAAAATATAAACACACACACAAAAAACCCCTCTGTGCTTAAATCAAACAAGCTTCTTTTCTCAGCTCTAGCCCATGTCCCTGGAAATCCTGTGAGTAGTGGAGTTAAAGGGAGGGGGGAGGGAAGCAGAATTTGCACAAAACTACTTTTAAGCCATAAAGCAGCAAAGCCCCACTCCCTGCTGATAGCAACAGGAGATTGATTACGCCTGCAAAAGTACAAATGGTTGCCTGAATGCAAGTGGCAGACCTCCAAAGCAGTGTGCTCTATGTGCTGGTTTTACATTTTATAGCTGAGGACTTGGATACAAAGTGGAAAAGTGGAACAGGGGGTATGAAAGAGTTATCTTTGCCCAGAGGTCAGAGCTCTGAGCACTGTCCCTGCGAGTCTCAGCCCGGCCCGGCCAGGCGACAGCAGAGCGCGGCCCCTGCGCTGTCATCGGTGCCCCAAACCCAATCCCTCAGCACCTGTTTTCTGCCTTTCACTCTGTTTTCTCATAATCAGAATACATATTGTATTTTCCAGCTGACCTACGAGGTGATACAATCTAATGCCCTTTCACCCACTTACACAAATTTTGCCATACTCTGTCAAAGGCAAATGCCTTGCATCATTCTGGCGGCAACGCTTTCAAACCCCAGCTGTACCCAGATCATGAAAAAGTAATTCAAACTTACGCTCATTTTAATTGTAAATGGATCTACTGAAAGTTCTCTTAATCTTTTAACCTGATTTAAATATAAATAAATTAATATCTCGTGATATTTGTAATCTGCAAGTCAGCAATATTGGCCTTTTGGTGCTAAATTAGCCCTTGACTGGTAACTGTGCAGCAGCTTTGTGTAGTTAGTGTACGCATCAGAGATGACTCTTCTAGCGAGTTCAATAGGCTTTGCAAAGCATAGCTTTAAATAGAAGAAATCCTTCAATCATGATTTGTTCTTGCTTTATGGGAAACAATCAGATTATTCCTTTGTGCTGAACTGTGACAATAGTCCAAAGCATGAATGAAAACTGGAATATATGTTCCCCCAGTGGATTACATCAGCCTTCTTGATCACTGGGCTAACATGGAAAATAGATTTAATGTGTAAAATATCTGTCACTGAAGAGAATATTAAGAAAATTACTTGGGAGCTGTTTGTGAGAACTTCAGAAGTATTAAGTTAATGACAAAGAGCAGCATTTGTTAACAAGTTCAAGGCAGATCATTCCTAAAGATTTCCAACCTCCCTACTTCATGATTTCAGAAGATGTCATACAGAGTAGATTTCAACCTCTCCAAAGCACAATATTGTGTAAAATATTGCATTAGTTGCACAGAATGTGGAGCTAAAGAAGCATAATCCAAACACTTCCACTGGTACCTCTTGCCCCAAGTTCATGCAGTGTTTGTGCTCCTTCCTCTGATCTGAACCTTCTGAAAAAAATAACTTGGAGGCACAATATTAAGCATTGTTGGCAATAGGAAAGAGTTCATAATAATCATAATAAAATAAGTGATCTTCTGTTAAAGTCACAGTCTGCTTAAAAGTTCTGGTCTCAGAATTTTTGTGAATTTTCTAGATTTCCCTTCAGCTCAGTTAAGTTCGACTACTTTGATTCCCCCTCCTGTGACCTGACTCCTCTGCTGAATAGTATGAGATTGGGAAGGCTGAGGGATAGCTCTACTACCCACCATGCTGTGTGTGGTTGTTTTTATACAAACAGACGGAGTAGTCTTTGTCCCAGGGAGTCTGGAACAGCTTTTAGTATCAGTTCATCAAAACATATATATTCTAAACTTTTAAGTTCATCCAGCTCTAGAACCTCTTGCAGTCTAGCTTCTGTTACAAGCATCAAGTCTAAAACTTCACAGATACCTTTAAATAGTTAAAGGAATAATATTGGCAGAAAGAAGTCAGTCTTCTGCTGAGCAGCTGTCTTTCAGACCAGTGCTATCCAGAGCTCATGTAAAGTTTCCAGGAGTCAGCAAGACACACTTGGCCATATGCTTTGAAACCTCCATTTACTGTGCATTACTCTTTCTCATGTTTGTTGCTGGTCACACTCCTTCATTTTGCACCTGCACAACTTGTCGGGTGTATAGCTCCTCCAAGAAAAAGAAGTCCTGTCCAAAGGCCAGGGTGTGGAGCTTTCCTCCACTGCAGTGATTGCCCAGCTTGCAGATTTGCCCTGGAAAGGGAGCAGGGTGGTGCTTATAATGGAGCCCTTCATACCTCGGGAGAACAGCTGCCTCACACTCCAGTGCACACAAACTGCTGCTGAAACCAGAAAAACCAGTTAGCAGTGAGACTGGATATGTGGTGGATAGTGTTCAAACTTTCTCTTTTATCTCTTCTGAGATGTTATAACATATTTTTCAGCATTTTGGTAATTTTGAAAAACTGCAGTTTTGTTTACAGAACCTTTTTTTTTTTTTTTTTTCTTTTTGAGGAGTATATAAAACCACCACTAATATTTTGCTTTTTGTCATTAGTAAAGACAAACCTCCTTAAGGTTGGTTTGGGTAAGTGTCTTACAAGTTTGGCTACCCTGCTTTTAGACTTACTTCAAACTGTACCACTTTAACTTGAATACAAGCCTTTCATTCTTACTTATATACAGGTGTGGTAGATATATGGGTGCATTTCTTTCACACAGTAACAGAGTTTCATCTGTCCTACTGCAGTGTAACTTCAAGGGTGCATCAAGGATCTTTGTAAGGCAAGTGGCATTTTGGCATTCTAATTTTAGCCGTATCTTTCAGTGTACCAGATTGGGAGACAGAAATGGCTCTTCAGGAATGGCAGAGAGATAAGTAACTCCTCTGAAAATTAGTATATAACACTGATTAAAAGACGATGGACTTATATATCAAGATCACCAATAAAATTCTGTAACTTCTCACTTTCTGTTTCACTCAGATTCATCCTCGTTTCCGACAGACTTCCCTTGGTTTCAGCTGAAATGCCCGTCAGTGCCGGGAGCTCTCCGTAATGGCTGTTGTCATATGACAGCTGTTATCATTTGCACTTTGTTATACAAATTTATCATCTCCATCAGTTCATAATAAGCCTGACTGATACCATAAAACCCTATAATGCCAGGAACAATAATTGTCATTCAACTTGGATGTTGTAGAAGAGAGATTAAGGATTTAATGTTTAAATTTTAAATGAAATATTCTCTCACCATTATGGGTGGTCTCCTTCTGAAACCTTGGTAGGACAGTATAGCAACACTGCCCAATGCTACTGCCTGAACTAAGCATTAAAAAAAATTGTCCTCAGTGCTGTCAGCCTTTAAATGTTCTAAGCTGAATATGCACACAGTGTATACATTAATCAAAATAAATTTCAACTTCCCTTTTTTATTTTTAGTTTTGCCCTAAATTTTATTGGCCTGACTAACTCTAAGTAATAAGCATAACTATTTTATTTAACCAAGGGAAATGAGTGGGAACAAGTTCCGACTGACAATGGCTCTCTGCTGGAACCCAGAGAAGCAAATGCAAGCAATGCAGTAAGGAAGATCAAACTTGTTACACTGCTGATATTCTAAGAGTTTGAACTCGGACTCCCTGCTGACCTCAATTTTACAATGATAATCATTTCCTAAAATGTCTTCATTTTGTAAATGAAGCTGTACCTCCCTCTGAAGCAGGGGTTTGCAAAGATTAAATCATTTACATTTCAAAGTGTTCATTTTTTTGCCAGTGTGAGAAATACTCAAGCAGGAAAATGAGTGCTCCTTTTAATTTTTGAAAGCTGGGAGAGCATTCATAGTGAAAATAATCACAGCCTATTACAGCAGCCTTGCTTGCCCATTCCCACTTCAAAAGGATGAGCCTATCTTTTCCCCGCCCAGCAGTGAATGACCACTTAAATGAGTGATGGCTTATTAATACTATGACTCAGCCACTTCTCGATAAGGAGAACAATAAGGGGTCAAAGCTTGAGCATCCCTTACAGGAATTAATGAGAACATGTTGCTGGTAATTTGGTCTTTTGGAGATTACATTCAAATTAAAAGGTTCTTGTGTCAGGCTTAATGGTGAGACTGGTGCTGTCACTATTTGAAATGCAGAGACTGCATTTTTGTCCTTTCTACCTGTATAATTTCATCGACCTTATTAAAGTTGCCATGGGGGTTGGATACCATTTCAAGAAAAAAATCAGAGAAACTGGCAAAACAAAACCTTACGGAAGTTCTCCGAAAGTAACCCTAAAAAATTGCACACGCTTATTTGGGCATAGTGTTGAGAGTCAGAATGTATAATTACAAAAACAATTGAATGCACATATTTGAGTTATGTTGCATTAACGTTTCTGCATAAGACCTGGAACTAATTCATTGCCAAAGAATATTTACTCTGAAGTTGTGTGAGAAACAGTTTACCAGGCAGTGTTTGTACAGATGTGGGGGCCTTTTCTTTGGCTCCTCATCCTTCTTGCCATTGAAGACTAAGCACTTCTGATGTCTGGTTTTATTCTTAACTTTTATTTTTACATTTTAATATTGATATTGAAACTGTTGTTGTCACTTTGTAACAAAGGCATGAAACACAATGGTGGGATCAGAGTTGTTTAAAGGAGTTAAATTGCTTATATTGTTGTGTGTGTTATTAACTAGAGCAGATAAAACCAACCTATAGCTTTTCTATTATCTGTTTCTTGCAGTCATGACAATACTGCATTTAGCATCTTTTCTGAACGTGTACTAATGCAAAGATGGATTCTAGGTAGGATTACAAATATAAACCAGTGTTTGTTGTGCCACTTGGTGAATTGTGTGCTAACTAATGCATATTGCATTTTTAAGGAACTTTGAAAAGGTGGGAATCAACAAATTATAAACATTTCAGATGTAATTCTAAGGGAAAGTAACAATTAAGTTGTTTTCTCATTATACAGAGGTATTAAAATCGTACAAAATATGACGTATTATTATAAAAATAGGAAAATTGTAACTATGGGAATTTTTACGGTCTAGATATCATTTTTTCTGATGTATCTAGAAGTCATAAAATAATTTGCCTTTTTTTTAAATCTTCTATCAAGATGGTGTTACTATATTTGATTGAGAACTCCTACAAATCTTTTAAGATATAAAACTGATACCATACTATAAGAAAAGCAAATATGGTTGTTCTGGGATTAGTTGAAAAACTTATGAAGTATTAGTGGAAGAATATGTATCTACACTACCAATCCACAGATAAGATTCCCTGTCCCATGCAAAAAATATTTAGCTTTGCACTGGAAAATAGAACAGGTTCTAGTGCAAGTATACAAAACGTTGAATAATGTCACAAAGAACCCTCCTTATCAGGCATTAGTTCAACTAATATGTGATTCTTGGGGAAATAAAATGTCATTTGAGCAACAACATCACCAGATTAGGAACTCAGAAAGCAGAGGGAGGGTAAGTCCTTATGGTAGTACCATGATGACAAATGACACAATGGGAAAGACGAGGGACTTGTCTTTAAAGATGGCTAAAAAAGTATTCAAAAATGTATACTGCAAATGATCTCTTTCTGTACCTTGTTTCCCACATTTTTCATTAAAACAGAGTTTCTGGGTAGCTGAGATTATTTCTGTTTCACCAGGCTGAGAAGATCCCTTGATTTTATGGTCAACCTTTGCTGACATCTGAGGGATATTTGAAATGCACTGCTTGAGTGCTTACAAAGGCTCTGCAACTTGCTTTTCATAGGACCTCTATGCCTTCTAGGCTCTTAAGGAATCAGAAGCCTCCTATGTCCTTTACCATGATCCTTGCTGGGGCCCCAGTGATAGTTTTTGTCCTTTATTTAGCCAGTTAACCATTGATTACTCTGAGCCTACTCGTGATGCGGTAGGCTTGTACATGTTGCTCTTGCCAGAGGCAATGAAACTCGTCCCATTTGGAAATATAGAATGTGACTACTCCTTAATCAGGAAAATAGTTCATGACTTGGAGTCTTAAACAGCCTCTCTTTGCTATGCAATAACTTTCAAAAATAATGTGATCGAGAGCAATGAGGAAGAGCTGTAAAGAGAGGGGATTGCTGGGGAGCCCAGTTTAGCTGGTGCCAAGGAGAGGGGCTGGCAGCCCCCAGCGCTGGGCACTGGGAAGCTGGAGCTGCCTGGAACTGCTGCCAGCCACAGCCTCCCTGGGGGGTGACTGGCTTGATGCAGGGGACTCTTGTTTTGTGACTAGTGACTGACTTATTGTTCCTGAGAAAAGTGGCAACAAGC
This sequence comes from Rhipidura dahli, assembly GCA_013399225.1. Taxonomy (NCBI): domain Eukaryota; kingdom Metazoa; phylum Chordata; class Aves; order Passeriformes; family Rhipiduridae; genus Rhipidura; species Rhipidura dahli. The sequence continues at coordinate 485,794 of VXAC01007103.1, read as the reverse complement.
CAAGTAAAAGCCCTTTTTGTCCTTTACTCCCAACAGGGGACTTGGTAGTGGTTTGTCATGTGCCTGGGCATAATCCAGGCAAAGTCTCCATATATAATTAAAATAGATTTTGCTACTGTATGTGTTTCTTAGGAAGTGGTACTCCAAGTTACGGGTACTGCTCATTCTTTTATTTAATGTTTTTGTATGATTTCAATGCTTAATTTTCCTGGGGATTGTTTTTGTCTTTTAATCAATACTCATTTTTCAATATCAGCACTTCTTTAAATAATTCCGGTAGTGTGTATATTACATAAAAAAGATATAATTTATAAACAGTAATGTCTACGAGTAGCCATCTCTCCTTAATGTAAATTCCAATACATGTCATGATCAGAAATCTCCAAAGTATATGTTTAAGATTTAATAAAAGCATTAGTAGCACATGTTTAAATCTCACAAATAAATTATATCCCTCTTGAACTGTCATCACAGTAGTCTGTCATCCTTGTTTTTTATGCCCTTGTAGCCTTAGTTAGACTTTTATTTGTAATTATAAAAATTATTATTATTATTCACTTTTAAGGTGCTTGAATGTGATAGACCTAATGGTACTAGAAAATCAATCTTAGTTGTTTTTTGTAGCTGTTGTGCAGTTTTCTGCCATTTTGCACAGTTTGAATACTGTGGACTATAGCTGTACTAGATGATCATGATAGATACATGGCAGGCAGAGTCTCACAATTATTCACGTTGAGTAGTAGTTCTCCAGTAGATTATTTCTATGAAATTCAGTGGAACATTACGGGAAACAAGGGGCTGTGTAGTGCACTTTAGCTACCTTTTCTCATGACAAATCCATGGTTTGTAAGGCTTGTAAGAATCTTTTGAGAAAAAAATATTTTTCAACAGAAAATATCATCTCATTGAAAAGAGAAAGGTTCATATAACATTCTTAAGTTCTAAAAATGGAACTTTTCTAGAAAAAAAAGATAATTGCATCCAGATTACAGTGATTGGTCTAAGGGAGCTGCCTCTGCACTACAATATGAAATGTTGGGATTATGCCCTCCTCTGTGAAAGCAAATTTTGAATTTCAGCTCCAGTAAATATTTCTATAGTACTGTATAAATATTTCTGCAGTAATTCTATGTTATCTCTGCATATTCTATATTAAAAACTTAACAGGAGAAGGTGAGAAAATTGATACAGAAGCTGTCTAGGAGGGGGTTAGAATATTCACAAAGAATCTGCAAGGCCGGAGGACGCTGCCACACTAATTAGGCCATATTAGATGCCTTTTTTAAAATTAACACCTTAAACCATTCCTTTTTGTCTTGTGCAGGTGTGGGGGCAGAACTGGCTGGATGTGAGACTCAGGGAATAAGAAGGAAGTGGCACTCAATTCTGCCTTTTAAAGAGTATCCTAATTGTAAGTATCTTCACTAGTTGTTTATTTCTTGTAATTTTAATAGATGTGGGTAATTTTAATAGATGAAATAGGCTTATCTCGCTGTGTAATACCACTGCTGTACACCTGATGCCAGGAATTGCAAGAGGTGTCTTTCTGTGGGGGGAACACTCTGGATCTTATCCAGATTGCTTAACAGAAAGCTTTATTAATGAAAGAGTGCTGACCATGTCTGTATTCATGTTTTAATTATTGTAACTCTCAAATTCTTTTGTTCATTCAGGGTTGTTCATTCAGGGTTGGCTGTCCTAGTGATATTGGAAGTATCATAGTTTCCAGAAGCTTGTCTTAGCATTTCTCTATGAGTGACTCTGAAACACTTAAATATTTTCTGCTTATTTAGATTTTGTATCTCGTAAGTCCTGTTTCCTCAGCTGCAATATTTAACAGGGAAACATCTGGGAGTGGTTTATTAATGAAATGTGTATAGTCTAGGAGGTAGTGCACTGTTGCCAGATTCAGTGTGAATTCCAGTCTGACCTGGGGCTCTGTAAAGTTTCTTCATGAAGTGCTCTGAGAGAAAGGCCCAGCACAGAGTGGTATAATTTAGGCCCACTTGCCTATGTAAAGTTCCTGCATTAATTATTTTATTTCTCCTATGCAAAGAGAAATACAACGTAATCTCAGTTGTCATCTGATAGTGAACTATCTTCTGGAACACACAGCCAATTTGATTGTGGGACACTTAGTCCAGCTGGAATTTCTCCAGCTTGCTGGAGTTAAATTGTTGCCAGGGTTGTGTCCAGTGTATAAACAGAGTAAAGAGATATCCTGTGGAGACTCGATTCTAAAAAATTTTATTTTTTTTAAACAAATGGCATTTCTGAGAAATTGAGTAAAATGTTTCAAGATAAAAGAACGTTAAATATAGCTAGGAATAAGAGAGCCATATGTTGAAAGCATATCAGCTTTGAAACCATGCACTTAACCCTGGGACTCAACAGCATTTCACATTTTAAATAAAAAATTTAACTTCCTGAAAAGATAAAGTTCATTCATCTTGAGGGTAGCCTACAAAAAAGTAGGGAAATGTGATCCATGGAGAAGCCCTTCACTCAGATATGTATCTTTGGCATTTGGGAAAAAGAATATAATGTGTAAAATTAAGATGGGTCATATCCATTCCTAAAAAACTTGTTATACATCAAAGTAGTAGTAAGGTTATTTTCTGAGTGGTTTTTTTGGCTAACAAGTACGTTATCTTACAAAACCATTGCCTGAAACATAAAATCTTTGTTCAGTGGGAAAGAAATGTACCATTTTAGCACTCCTATTTGAAACATTACGCAGAACACAGGTTGTTCTAAGTTCAATGGAAGTGTTATGCAAATATACTATTAGAAGTTTGGTCCATTAGAAGAAATTTGTCTGGTTGGTTCTGAATTATATTGATAAACGTCAGACATTTGTGCTTAACACAATATACACGTTTGTGCAACCATCATCTCTGTTCAATTGAATTGATTTTATTTCTTGCACAAACTAAGCTTTCGTCCTGGAAAATGTTTTCCAGTAACACAAGGGCAGATCAGGAAATGTGTAAAATGGATCGGTGCCCAAAAGACTAAGTTATACATTTATTCTTGGAAAAACACGAGGACGTGTTGTCTTAAAAAGAAAGGCATAAATTACAGAACATTAAGTTCATTTGGACTTGCACACTGGGCTGCCCCATCAATGCAGATGCTCAGTGTGTGGCTCGCTGCAGCATGCAGGGTCTGTTTTGCAGGTTGCTCCCTAAACACTCCCCCAAGGGGGGCCGGTGAGTGCCAAAGGAGCAGAGCTGTCAGCCTCCCGAGGGACGTCGCTGATTTTCACTGAGGGCTCCCTGAATAATCTCTGTGTCAACACAAGAGGGGGTTCCATCTTCACTGGGACTTGCTGTTTTTCAAGAGGCATCCAAGTTCCTGCCATTTTGCACTCTTTGAGAACGCTTTCTAGGCTGAGATCTTACAGGTGTCATTGGCTGTGCCCAAACTTCAGGGCAGGTGGCCCTGGAGGCCCCAGGGCATTGGCCCCGCCACCCCTCTGCCTGCTCAAAGGCCTCAGTCACCTTCAAGAGGGCACTCCAGATGTGTGTGTAGCCTGCTTAGACCCTGAACAATGTATTTGGTGTCCAACCCTGCCTCTGTACCCAGATAAAACCTGTTGAGTTTACATTCCTTTTTTCAAGGAAGCCCACAGCCGAGCTGTTGACATGCTGACAGTGCCTGCACGCAGACTGGTCTGAAGTCCTTTTAGAAATCAGGTTTAGCTGTCCCCTTTTGTACTGGGCCCTCCATAAACCTGCTGTCACAGTGCAGAAAGAGCATATGGAGCCATTGGTGACTATCTCTGAGAAACAGCGAAAATTTAGGGAATCGAGGGTACAACAATCTTCAATAAAACCTGCCCACTTATTTAGTATCATAAATGCCTTTTGGAACAGTGTCATGTTCATTTTATAACTTAAGAGAATCAAGCACATCTTTGATTGTCTCATTAAGAGAAAAAGCCATATTTTTCAATAATATCCAAGGCATTTGTTTCAAAGTGTTGGAGAATCACTGATTGAATAAATGCAATGTGTTTACATGATAAATGCTTTCTCTAGAGGTTACCTTACCTTCTGATGATGGAGTCTAACCCTCTTTAACTACTTTGACAGGATTGTTGCCTGAAGTAACTTTTTAAATTAGCATTCTTGTTTGTTTACGTCTAGAGATTGAGGAGGGGAATAACTAAAAGCTTTGGAACAACTATTGAGTCTGCACTTGCTCTAAGCTGGAAGAAAATAATTTTTAGTATATGTTTAAAATTATATAACACGTTTCAGATGTTGGTTCAAATTACTGTTAAAATGACATTCAAATCTGGGAGTGTTTCTTGCTGGTTTTATCCTTTTAAAAATTTCCACTGTGCTTTTTTTCATCTTTAATTAAATTTCGATTCATTTTATAATAGTAATTAAAGTATTTACAGCAAGAAACTCTATCCATTTGCAAAACGGCAATAAATTGTAACATTTTCACAAACAAATAAACTTTTTAGAAGGCTTGCAAAGTCTTTATCCTGAATCTGTAAGGCATTTAAGGGTAGATTATCAGCTGGTATAAGTCACTGTCATTCACTGGAGTCAGAATAGTAATTTTGATTTACAACAGTTTAGAATTTGGCCAATAATGTAATTAATATAATCAAAACCATGTACAGACCCCAGAATAAACAATACCAAATTGTAAGGCAAGTAACCTATCTTACAATGAAAATAAAATGAATGTCCCAGGCTTCTTAAATCACTGTTTCATTACGTAGCCTTGCTTTCTATCATCTTTGATCTCCTTCATTTCATTAGAGCAAACTTCTTGTTAGAGGCATGACTGTCTTCCTATGAAACTGATCTCACATTCAGCACTGATATCTAGTGACTTTTTCCAGTTTCATCTTTTGTCTTTTTATACAGCACTTAAAAAAAAAAAGTAAACACAAATTATTACATCATCAGTAGAGGAACATATGGCACATCCAAAAGTGAGTACACAATAAATATGTTTCTAATAAATACTTTGGTGCTGAGTAAATTACAGAAGAGAGCAGATAATAAACCACCATTCTGCTATTAATGCCTTTTCTTAGCATGGTAGCAGTTATTACATTAGTTTAATCATAGCCAAGCAGTTGAGGTGCAGTAGCACTGCTTATTACACCAGCCATTATCATCTCACTGTTACCTTGGGCTTTCCTCATCTGTTTTGTATTCACTGTATCACTCAGATGCATGGCTTGCAAGCTTTCTTATGTTGTATAAAAAATGGCTGTATTTACGTGTCACAACTGGGCCTTGATACATGACTGTGGGCTTCAGGTTTTTTCGGGAGTAAACACTGATTACAGTAATTTCAGGGCAATGGGGGAAAAATCATTTAGCCTCAGGATAGAACATTCTGTAAAAATTTTACCTTGTTTAGCTTGCATTGATTCACAGCTGTGTAGAGAAACAGAACAGAGAAAGCTTAGAAGACCATGGCTACTACATACTAGTTTTGGCAATTTTTGTATCCAAAGAAAAATCTACAATGTTGTGTTCATAAAGTGATGTCAGTTTATTTGTGGTGTTTTTGAATTCTGAGTATCAAGACAAATTAGGACATTTTCAGTGGTCTCCCTTATCTGTAACAAAAGTAATGGAAGGACCTGCATTTTGACAAACTCTGTATTTAGGAGCAGATCCTTCTACATGGAGTCTGGACAGATGAGGCTTCTGCAATTACACTGCCCCATTACAGCTTCCTAATTAAAGATCAGCTGCAGGAAACAGTAAATTTAAAACAGTGGTGACAATATGAAAACTTCCCGAGGGAAAAAGGAGAACACTGGAGATAAGGATACAAACATCCTAATAGAAGGAATAGCCCTAAATGCTTATGTTGAATCTAAGGCATTGTGCAACTATTCACAGTGGGCTAGAGATGAGAATATGAAAAAGATGAGTGTTCTAACATCAAGGGGTATGAATGACAAACAGATGCTAAACAGACAAATGAGCTATGGCTGAAGGAGGCCAGTGCTGTTGTAAGCTGAGGGAAGAGAGAGGAGAGGAAGAGGTGGATAAAAAAAAAATATAGCCCCAGAGAAAGCTGAAAACCATGCTGAGAAGTAGTCTGGAGAAGATCACAGGAAACAGCTTATGGAATTAAAAACATTTGGGAAATTACAGCACTTAGGAGGAATTAAATATAAGAAAGTAATGGTCATCCATGAAAATAGAAACTTCAAAAAGGAAGGGACTGCAGCACAGAACCTGGAGGAGAAGAGCTAGAAAAGCAGTAGATATGATCTCAGCATGAATAAAAAAAAGCCGTGCTAAGGACCCTGTGCAGCCTATCAGTCTCTAGGAAGACCTTTCATGAACAGCTAACAAGAGACTTTGGCAAGAGAGAGCAAGGAAGTGTCTGAGAGACAGGAATATCTGACTGAAGTGATGGTCTTACATCAGTCCCATCATGACTGGGAAGAATGTGTCGCAGATATAAATAGCATCTTAATTTATTTCAAGTGGATATAACTTGTTTTTCACTGATACTTCTTATTGTTAATTTGTTAAAGATGCTGAGATTATATAGATAAATATAAGCATAATTTAAAAAGTAATGTAAATTTACATTTACAGTAAAGTAAGAGAAGTACTAAAGGAAGAGAAGTACTAAAATTGTGCAAACGTATTTTTTATTTTCCTGATGAATTAGCCATATTGAATGTATTATTTTCAGACTCAATTACCCACGCAAGGCAGTGGGAATATTTGTCCTGTGTTCAGATTTAAGAAATAGACCCAAGCATAGATAAGAAAATGAGTTCATAATGAGAACAGATGCTACAGAGACAAAACGTATCTTTAAAAATCGTATATGGCTTAATCCCATAGCCATTTTCTGTGCATTTGGAGTCTAGCTTTTAGAAGTATTTAACAATTGTTCTGCTCAGCAGTGCACCATGTCTGATGCAGAAGCTGCTGAGTTAGTGCTCACCCCCCTGCCTGTGGCAGTCAGGTGTCTTTACCTGTGTGTTTGCCAAACCATTCCTGTACCAAACATGACATGAAGTTTCATGGGAAACCAAGTTTCATCTCCTTTCCTTTGTGCCAGTACCTCTAAGGTGCAGAACACGGGAACTGAGTACTAGAATCTCATTGAATTGGACAGGATTAGGCCCCTTGGTACCGCTGCACACAATTTTAAGTGCTTTTTTATATGAACAAAGATTGCTTGTTAAAAGTTCAGTGAGACAATCCCAAAGCTCCTTAGGCCAGTGTAGAGTAACTTCAGTAGAAGACAATTTTTCCTTTCAAAATTATGCAGGAGGTAGAAAAAGTAGGTTAAAATCACTTCAGGAATGGGTTCCAGCTACCCCCATATACTGGGCAAAAGGGGTGAAGCCACTGGAGAAAAGGAGTGACCAGCTAGTTTGGAGAATGCAAGTTCATTCAAACTGTGGGGGTGTAGGGGAAAGAAAGTTTTAGTTGTGGGTTCTGTGAATGATGGTCCAAGTGTGCCCAAGAGCAGAACTTCAAATTCTGAGTGAAAACCTTTTGTTGAGTATGTGTGTGTTTGATCTTCTACATGCCTCTGAGGTGGAGTGCCATGGGAGAGCTTCTGACCTTTTGGTTTTGTACATTCTTGTGTGAGACTATGAGTTGTCTTGACATAAAAGCTTGTTTTAAAGTTAAAATATCATCCAATGCTTCTGTGATTGCTGTGATCTGCTGGTATTTTTCAGTTGTATTGCAGAATGGCTGTGAAAACTGAGCATTAGTGTGAAATACATTAATGAATTCAAGAAATGTAATAAACATCAGAGTAATGAGAAAATTTTGGGAAAATTAGAAAATGACATGAGCTACTTGATTCTCATAAGTCTCCATTTTTGAGAGCAAAGGTGTAGCAAATTTATCAGGAAGACTCTTACAGTAATAGATTAGAAGCTGACCTGGATATACTGCTGCCCAGTAAGCACAGTTTGGAAATGTATTAATGCAGTTGGCAGTGGAAATAGCAGGATCAGAATAGGACAGAGAGAAGAAAGCAGAGTCAAAGCTTGCTCAAAATTCCATATGGCAACAACAAGTGCAAGGTAAGCTAAGATTACCTCACCAACAGAAGTCTCATGTGTTAAATGCCAAATCAGAGGCCCAAAATAAGTTTTTCCTCATTCTCTTTAGCAGAAATTTAGTCACTGTGCAGCTGGAGAGACAAGGAAATGAAGCATTTCACAGAAAATTTAAAGATACATGGGTGTTGATCAGGCAGTGTTTACATCCTCCTCCTTTGTTCTTCCCTGTCCACTTTCCTAAATTAGAAGGGTACCCTCAGCATTCTGGCAGCAGGAGAATTCAAAAGAGAAGTATAACTGCTTTTCTCAGAAGTTCAGCCAAATTTAGTGCAGCCAGAGCCCTCAGAAAGCAGCATCTACCCATCATAAAGAAGCTGAAGGTTGCTTTAGTCCCAGAAAAACACAATGCTCCACCTCATGTTTCTTCAGGATTTTTCTTAAACCATTACCACTTACAACTTTGCTTCTGGCTATTAAAATCTCATTACAGTCCTTTTGCCTTGATAATTCAGAAACCTGAAATGACAATAATTTGGGCTCTAGGATTTCTACTGGTTGTGCTGAGCTTGTGGCTCTTTCCTCATTCTTAAAGTTGTCCTCAAGCCAGCAACACTTCACTAAAATTCTCTACGTGTTCCAGTTTTGGGAGACGTAGAAGTCATCTTGACCCGGAGCTCTAGAGCTGTGAACAATCTTATCTTTAGTCACCTGCAAAACCATCAGATATTTCTAGGCAGAGAATATGAGTCTCCATGGGCCAGCAAGGTGACAAATGGTATACTGTGTTAATTGCATCAGCATAGCACAATCCCATTGTGTTCCTGTGTAGCCTTTTTATTCTGAGTGCCTCAAGGTGCACTCTGAACTTTTGTGCAACCTGCAGCTTTATGCTGTATTGCTAATATTAAAAGTGTCATTTTCACAAATTTTACAGGAAGGTTCTTATGTTCTATACACTTAAGCAGAAAATAGGTAAAGTAGGAGGATTTCTAAGCCTTTTGAATGCAGCTTAATGTGGTAACTGCATCTAGTTATGATATTTTTCTGTATGGATTTGATATTATCTAAATACTCCATGGTGATGGGTTCTGAGCTTGTGATACAGGAGTGTTTCTAAAAGTAGTTGTCATTGTGACCCATTGGAGTCTAGCTAATGCAATATCTATCCCATAAACTCTGGGATTCATGAGACTTCAAAATAATTATTAAGATAAAAGTGTAAAAAATGGGAAAAACCAAATTATGTAGCATTTGCTTTTGATAAATTTTTGTTCCATAAAATTAGTTTTTGAAGTAGTAATTTACTAGATTAAGCGTATAAGTAACTGCTCTGCAAAAGTGTATTTTCTCAATTTAAAAATATTTTTCTTAGAGAATTGGCTACAAGTGCCTTTTCTTATCTCTCATGGTTTCCAGTCCTATGTAAATTCATAGCTCAGAGGAATGGTGTAATTCCACATAATGAGTTGCATGATATACTGAGGCAGTTTTAATGTATCTTAGTTTGAGAAAGGATTTTATTATTTTTCCCAAATATTATTTTGTTGTTTCAACATTATCATAACACCTCATTCAGATAACTCCAAATATCTTCTTTAAAGCTTACACAGGCACCAGAACTGAGGGGATATGGACACAATGCAATCCTTAACTCACCCCTATTGTGCAGGAACAGAACAGGAGTCTCAAAGCTGCTGGGGGTCTTACATATCTCATATGTGCTGGAACAATGAAACAAATTATGAACAGGGCTTAAGGCTCAACTCTGAATTCTTGCCTTTGTGAGTTTGTGTCTCATGCATGGAGAGCATTGATTTTGCAAGGTACGCTGAGATGTGGCCTGTCTGTCTGTGAATAGAACCAGATGGATTATTTTCTGAAGTTTGACATTCAGACAGGATCTCTTCTTCTTTGGTCTGGCACTTTTATTGTGTCTGCACATGGAGGTTTTATATATTAATTCATTCATTTCCACAATAATGTATTTATACTGATAAAAGCATAATTGTTAAACACTGCAATGCCATTCTGCTCTGCTTTAAAATGTTCTAGGGTAAAAAATACAGTTACTTTAATACACAGAATCTAAACCCACCCAATTTTAGACTGTGCTGAAGAAATGATTTTAAGGTCAAAGGTGTGAATTCAGAGTTATTTCACTGAGAAGATCTGAACTGGTAGCTAGTTTTACAAAATGTTTCAAATGTGTTGAATTGGCTGGCTAAAGAAATCCTTGGCTGATATCGTGACAAAAGGTGTGAGAGTGTTCACAGCCCCAGAGTCCCACCAGTGAGACAGAGCCCAGCTACACGAGATGCCATTGAATTGAATCTGCTTTTGGATAACCTCCGTGGGTTTACTCCAAGAGGAAAATACTGTTCGGTGTAACAAGCTAAGCCTTTAGCTGTTCGGAAATGCTGTATTAACTTAAATTACTTCAGCAACCTACTGATGATCTCAAAAATCTTTTTACAAACCAAGGATTCTGAGCTTGGCTGTTGCCTTGGCTGTTGGATCTTTCACTGTACAGCTGTGTGAAAGTGCAGCAATCAGAGTTTAGATTATTCTTTTGGCAGGTCATGAAACAAAGAAGTAATTCCTCTTTACTCTCGCACTTTAAATTTTTATTTGGTGACATTATCAGATTTATAAAGATGATCTGCATCTGTCTTTGCCAATACAGAGACGTGAACAGAGGGGGAAGGTGTCATTACAAATAAAAGAGGTCAGTAATTATGGACCAAATCCTACTTTGACTGAAGTGACAGAAATGGCATTGTTTTCAACAAAATTAATAGTTGCAAATCACTGACAGTAAACCCTAATGAAATGTTATTTCTATTCATAAGGTTGTTCACAATTCATATTTGTGGGATATAAAACAAACTTGGAAAATCCTTAGCATGTTTGATATTTATAGGAATGGCACTTTTTCAGACTACTGTGAGGAAACCATGGTATTTGTGAGAGATCAACCACTGGCATTCAGTTAGGTGTATATGTCATACAGGAATAGGTATCTTGGCATAAGCATCAGCAACTGGATGCTGTTCTTACAAAACTCAGTATTGTGTCTTTGACTCACAGTCCTGTGACTCTGAAATGCAAGTTTCTCAGAAAGTAAAAAATCAGTGTGTTTTTGAAGCCTTGACCCCATTTTCTGAAGTGGAAAGATTGAACATCAGGAGTTTTTTTCATCCTTGAAATGTAGTAAGTGTGAATCTTAAAGACACCATGGCAGTTCTCCTAAGAAGGAGGTGCAGGACACCTGTGTATGGCTTAGGGAGATCTGCTTCACTGTCTTCTTCCAATGTCTTTTTGAACTTGGATGGAACTCACTCAGCAACTTTCAGAGTGCCAGGTTCTTACAGTGGGATGCTATTAACTGGGGAATGGGATTATTTTCCATTTTTACAATAGCTACTGCATTTCAGAGAAGCAGAGGGAAGCTCTTTTAGTTTTGTTTTGGTTACAGCTACATGACATTTTCTCAACTTCTTAATAAAGCTCACTTTCTTACAAGAGAAAAAAAAAATCACTGGCCTCTTCACAGAAAAAAAAATGTCTGGTCTCAAGGCTTATGTATTCACCAGGGAGGTTGGACTGTACTCCAGCAAACAGAATTAATCAGCAAGTCATTGCCTTCCAGAAGTAATGTGTAACACCTTGTTTTGTTCCTTGGTTCAAAAGGCACTGTCACTGTTGTACACCAGTGTGGTGATTTTTTTTTAAAGGCTATAATTCATATGCAAACTAAGCAGGGATTCATGATTTCATAATAAAATGTTGAAACGCTTTGATCATGAGCTGGAAGGAGGTGTAAAACAGTGCTTCAGAAACAGACAGATATTTGTGTAATCAGCCTTTATGTATTGCCAGTTCAGAATAATAACATATAAAAAGCCCCAACTTACCTCATCTGCCTGGTACAGCCAAGGCATAAATAAAAGAGAACAATGGAATTACTATTACTCACTCACTGAGCCCCAGCTACATCACTGTATTCTTTATAATTGCTGGCAAGAAGATTAATGTTTTGTTAAATATCAGAGTAAGGTCACAAGGGGGCTTGCAGGGCTGTCTAAACATCTAGGTTTTGAGCTCCTTCCTTCCTTCTTTCCATCCTTCTTTTTTCCTTTTCCTATTTTTTTTTTAATTTTAATTTCATGGAGATGAACTTTCACAATTTCCTTTAATTATTGTGACTTTTACATTTTTGCATTTGAAAACTTTTTACAACAACACAAAAAATAAATAAGGACAACAGTTGCTGTATGGCTGATAAGGCTTAATCATATATTGATAAGACAATGGTAAGGGGTTTAGTGTGTTAGAAATAGACCTGAGCTTCATTTTGCCTCTCATGTCTCTTGTTAGTTCTGTATCTAAATTAGGAATTTTTTTCTCATTATATTAGTTCTAGTTATCCTAAATAACAATCTATTTGGTTTAAAAAATATCTTCCTAAATGTCTGTTGACTTATGGTGCATGAACACAATGACAAGAGCAGCTCAAGTGAAAAGCTCATAGTTTTGCAGATTGAGGAGACTTACACCTTCTGCACCTTCAGGTATATGTGCCTGAGGTTACTAGCTCCAATTTCAGATCTTTTGCAGCAAACAGGTATTGGCATTTTCTCTTTGTACAGATAAAACCTTATGGTTACCAGTCTCTGCTGTTATTCTATAGAAATAGTCAAAGATAAATTCCATCATAAATTAACTGGTCTGTTTTGGTTTTTTTTTTTTTTTTTGAGAAAGTAAAATATCTGATCCATATGGTAGAACAGATTTAGTTGGAAATGAATGTTCACATGAGAGATTTCTGGTAAATATAAACACAGTTGCTTCTGGTGAAGGAGCAAAGAAATTATATAGTCATCTTAATCTCTTGTTTAGACTATTGCCAGTCATTTGCAAAATGCAAATATCTTCCTCATTTGGCTCAGATTATCCTCCAAATTATACAGGAGCAGTCTGGGCAGCAGCAAGCAGTCTCATACAAAAATGGTAAATGTGTTTTTCAGGCTAGCCCTAGATCCATCCTTCATAGAAGGACCCTCTCAAACAGCTGAATTTGGCTCTGGAGGTGCTCAGCTTGAGGACCTGAGTGCCACAGGACCATGAAATGCCACTCTCTCCCTCCCATCTTTCTGTCACTTCTGAGAACAGAGGGGGGCATTAATGTGACCAGTAGAGAAAGTTTTGTATTGAAGAATTCTTACTTCTTGGTGTCATTTGCACACGAACACTGAGAGGGCTCCGTAACAAAATTGTCATTAGAGTCCATTTGTGTTCTAGTGGAACAGGTCTTTTCTCAAAAAGGGGCAATTTTATGTGTATTACTGATTTTATAAATGTTCTCTTCAGTTATCTAATCTTAAACAAAAAGAAGGACTTCAAAGATAAATGTATGGACAGCAGTGTGAAAGTCACACATTTAAATGCTACCACTTTGCATAGAATTATCATCGCTGCAGAACACAATAAGCAGTCCACACTACCTCAACAGCTCTGGCTGGCTTCAGAAAAAAAGGTTTAACAATCTGAGCTAAAGGAGATAACAGATCCAAGAACTCCTGTTCTTGATCCAGTTTAATCGATGACTCTTGGGAAAAGTATTTTGCTCAGTCTAACTCAGTTTACCTGTTAGGAATAAAGAATAATGAAAAATTTGTTTCTATTTTCCTAGAGGTCAGTCATGAAAATACTGCATGATTATTTATATACCAACAGGTGTTAGTGTTGTTATAAGAATCCTATTCTCTACACTCTTGAATGTGGAACTGTGAAAATTAGCTGTGGAAAATTAAATTTGAGGCATAGATTGACTAATATTGAAAATACCCTTCAGTTTCATAATTTCTTGTTATCACCATTAGATATACCAAGATGTGTTACCACATAATTGAAAAATTACTGCCATTTTTCCCTTTTGTTACAATCCACTGGAATTCTAAGGACTAGGAAGGGAGCCTAGAAGTAGTGTTGGAGGATGGAATTTGTTTAAAATATTTTTTTAAAAATTAAAATAAGAAAATGTTAGGCCACTTGTGGTTAATTTAATTTGTAAGAATTCTTTATGCTCCATCACAATATTGTGAACTAATTACTCCATAATTTCAATTTGTAGCTCTCCTCTGGAGACATGAATGCTATTCCCATCAGGTTTGTACACTCTGCTGTTGCAATTACGTGCTTCCCCACCTGTTTCTGATATGGTTTATCTAAAGAGGGGAGCTGAAGCCCAAGCCTTTGGAGGGGAAAAAAATGAAGTAGAAAAACAATTATAGAGAGCAGGTCCAGTTCTTTAGTTCTTTCTTCGTGTTAGAGACTGAGACTTTGGCAAGTTCTTTAGCCTTACTTTCAAAATATTCAACTCAGTACCACAAATTTCAAATAAAGGGTTTCTTACGGCTTCCTCTCTCGGAGATATCAGTGAGACTTACTCACCAACCCTTGTCAGTCCAGGTCATAAGTCTTAAAACTGCCCTTTATTACTTGCATATACTTGATCAAGAAACTCATCTGTCAAAAGTCCTTTATCTTTCCTCCCATCACATTTCCTTCCTTGTGCAGGCTGCTTTGGTGATGTTCCTGTAACAATCAGGTCACTGAAATTGTTAATGAGATTTGAAGAGGCAGAACCTAGGTTTTGCCAAAATTCAGGGTGGTTTTGAACTAAGCCAAACCTGTGGACCATCAGCTGAGACCTATAACCCTGAGTTATTGCAGTTCTTTTAGTCCTGGCTCTTGTCCAGCTAACTCCTTAACCCAACCACCAGTAAATACGTTTCTTAACTATCCTTAGTGGCTCTTTAACATAGGGTGGAAGAATTTCTTCTCCACTTCCTCTGGAGTGGCAGGAGGCGAAGCACTCTGCCATAGTCACATTGTGCTAAGGGTCCCTGAAGGGCAGCTTCATCCTTCACGCAGCAGATTGGAATCAAATACTCAGAAACCTTGGGCACCAAGTTTTAGCTTGAGGTCTTTTATACAGGCAAGATCAAAAAAAGAAGTTGGTGACCAAGTCAAGGGTGGGAGTTATCTTTCCAGGCTGTTTCTCAGCTCTAAACATGAGGGATACCAACAAAATACATGTTTTCATTGTATATGTAAAAAATTGAATTATTGTTGTTTAGTTGTGAGAATTTTTCCATTGGTTGAATTCAAAGTATTTAAATGGTCAATGAATTAAAGTATTAATTGGTGAAATTAAATAAAACATAGTAGAATATCTTTAACATAGACAATCCTGTATAATTTATAGAGACAGTAGGCAGAGCATTTTTATGTGTAGAAGTATGTATGGTGTGCATAGCAGAAAAATAAGGTGGAAGAAACAACCCTAGAAGTTATTTATTAAAGACACATGACACATTAATACTTAAAAAGTTAAAAGAGCATTCAGGTTAAGGACCTATAAAAGGTATTAACATCTACAAAAAACAAGAATGTGAAATTAATTAGTCTTGCTTTAAAGGAGAGTTTTCCAAGGCAGGAATTCTTGTGAGTTTTGTTGGGAAGCGGTGGGAAAGAGTAGTTCTACTTAGTTGTCAATCCATTCAGCTGAACTTAGTGTACTTGTTTGTAACCTTGTTAATTCAGACAGATGTGATGTCATCTCTCACTGCTCCCATCCAGCCTCTCTCTGCTGCAGTTAAGTTAAACCACTGGAAAAGAGCAGTCAGGAGCACAGAAGTGTTCCATAACTGAAAATGGGTGCATTTTTCAGTTGAACATTCCTGCAATTCGGAACTGAAAACAAAAGTGAATATGCAGCTTTGCTTCTGGGAGAACAAGAATGGGAATTATTCTCTAACTATGTTTGTTTTATGCAGTTCAAGTCAGTGATCATATTTTAATAAGTACCATCTCTCCATTATTTCTAATACTTCCAAGTTCAACAACATAACTGTGTCAACTTTTTTTTCTCAGGTGACTTGTGAGCAAATAAGTTGTTAAATGTCTAGAAGAGGGGGAGACACTATAAATATTAAAGGTAAGACTGAGAAAATAAGAAATATAGTGTGCCAGTGATAGATTCCAGGCTAGAATCTACCAGCAGAAAGCATCTTTTTAATTAGAAGACAACACTGGCTTCTGGGATTCTGTTTTGCCAATCACTTTGTGATAGCTGCTATCAGTAAATAGCAAAGAAAACAAGAAAGGCACTGACAAGCCTGGAGAGGGTTCAGCAAAGGGCCACCATGAATGGCTCAGGTGTTGGGTCTTGTCCAGCTTAGAAAGGACAAGACTTTGGTGGGAACTCTCAGCAGCCCCCAGTGCCTGCCAGGAGGGGTTAGTGAATGGGGACCAGATCACAATTCTAGAGTTAAAATTAAGCTGAGTTTTCCTTTTGAAAATATGTTAAAATATGATTATTCAGTTTTCATTATATTCTAAATTAAGTCAGGGAATCCAACTCCCTCTTTCAAAACACCAAGTTAGGGCATGAATTAGCATGTAAGGTATTTTGATTAGAGATAATATCCATGAAAATTGTATAATTGAAAAATACAGCCTTGAAGCTTATGTGCCTGAACATTGACAGTGATGGTTCTTAGTTTATTGATTAATCTAAATGTAAAAGACAGGTTGCAAAAGCCTGTTAGTAAGCTCCCTGGGAGTGTTGTCTTCTTATATTTTTGGTATGATTATATTGATTTTTATATGGCTGATTTGCCTCCAGAGACACCTGTGTGTCCCTCAGATTCACCTGCAGGCCCAGATTTGGCTATAAAGTGTGATCAACATCACTGTTCTTGATCAAGTACATGGTTCAGATTGCAAAGCAGCTGCATTACTAAAGCCTCTGTGTATCAAAATTAATCTATCTGCAAAACCTCATTCTTTGTGATTTCAGACAACATGGTGAAAGACATTAGGTGGCAACTCTGCAGAAGCTGGGCACACACACCTTTGAAATCCTGTGGTGTTCACTGGAAGGTGGGATGAGTTTTAGCACATTGGGAGGTGCTACTGGCAAAGCCTGTAGTGATGTAAATCAGACATTTAGATGGCAAGTATATTCTCTTAATTAGAAACAAATTTACTATAAAATCTTTTATTTCTTGTTAAACCTTAGATTGAAAGAGAAATTCTGAAATGGAAAAGAGGTACATAGATCTCTTCTGCAAAGATGGACATGACTTGGTTTTTGCCAAGTCACAGCTGCCCTTGGAATGTGGCTCTTTAAATAGACCTAGTAGGAATAAATCTTAATTTTAGTTGCAAGACCAGTTAGACAGCTTTTATATCTGTGAGGAGCATTCAGAGGGACACTGTGACAGGCCCTAAAATACCATAGACCTCCAACAGTTTAGTTTTCAATGGTCATCACATTACTTCTTTCATAAGGTCAAACTTTACAACCCAGCCACTACCTCTAGAGTTATTGTACCTGTTTCATCTTTGCTGTACATGAATATGAGAAATACTCTTGCAGAATTAGAGTTTGGAAAATTCGACCATGCAAAATTTAGTTTGTGAAATGCCACAAAGTACAGTATTACATGTAGGCAAAAAAAAAATGAGAACTGCAAATATTTTTTTTTAAATAGTAAAAATAAATTAAAAAAAAAACTAGCTGCCGAGAAGAAGATAATTATGATGAAGAATAGAGTCTAATAAAAGAAAAAGTATTATTAACTACTGCAGGATAAATAGTCTCTTAGCCTTCTGAACATTATTTTTTTTGCCAGTCATTCCATGTACAGAAAGTCCAAAATAAAAAGAGGTAACAAAATTTTATTGTAATAAGAAGCTCAGGAATAAATGTTAATGGGTTACATGGGACAGCCTTTTGAGTGTTACCGTGCTCCATATTCACTTACATTGTCCTGTACTTGAGCAGGGGGAAATATTTTTATTTTTTCCCTCACAATTAACACCATAAGGAAGTCAGGGGAGGTAGGTGCCTGCCCTCACTTGAAGAAAGTCTGTGGGCTCTGACTCCCCAGGAGAGAAAAGTATGACAAAGTCAAAAGGAAAGGAAACAAGCAGGTTGTATTGATTCAAGGCGTTCTGAGATCTTCTCTGATATAGAACTGTTGAAAAGGTGTGGGAGAAACAGCCGCTTATTTGGGTGAGGATAGGAAACTTAGAAAGTCTGGGTCTGCAGGCAAGCCTCAAAACTTCACCGTGTTTCTCATGTGAGTTATTCTCTCCGGATTAGCAGCTCTCTGTAGAGGTCCATGGTTTCCTCAGCCCCGCAGCCTGGCAGGGAGCAGCACTGGTGCCAGTGACAGCCTCAGCTCCCCCAGAGCGCTCGGGGCGCCAGCCTTGCGCAGGATGCGATCGGTGCCCGGGGATGGGTGTGTGTCAGTGGGGCAGGATGCGATCGGTGCCCGGGGATGGGTGTGTGTCAGTGGGGCAGGATGCGATCGGTGCCCGGGGATGGGTGTATGTTACTGGGTGTGCACACTGGAGGGTGCTCGTATTTAGAGAAGAGGGAGCTCTTCGTGGTGGGGTCGTCTCACAGGCAGGGAGTGAAATGGAAGAGCTGAGCTTTTGGCATCCGGTTGCTGTCGGAGAGCAGGCGGGGACTCTGTTGCATTACTCTGACTTTGCTTATCACCCAAGCCACGTGAACTTTAAGTAATTTTTGTGCTTATTCAAAAATTTGGGCTCTGCTCGTGGTTTGCATTGCTTATATTACACAGGCTTAATGTACCTATCTGCAAGCCTGTACTTAAATGATTTTCCTATTAGTGTATTTCTCCTTGTTTATATGTGTATTTATTCGTGTTTTCCTCAGGCTGTTTTGAATGTCTTTGGGAGTTAAAGATGATGTATGGCACATTCCAAAGAATTGTAATAAAAGACAATAGAACATATTTCTTCCATGCCTGAGTATATTAATTCTTGCTTATATAAGAAAATGCACAAAACAAATTGTAAACAAAGAATTACTTGGAATCAGATTATGCATGAATATGCAGCCTCATCTCAGATAGAAACAACAAAAAAAAAAAAATCAGGTTTAACTGCTAATGGGTTTAGGAAACATTTTTCTTTTTCAAAGGAAATTACTCAACAGAATAAAAACACTGTTTTTAAAATAAGTGGATTAATTTACCATTTGTTCCAAGATAAATAATCATAAATACTGTACTTAGCATTAAAAGAGGTATAATTCTCTCACACGTCTTGGTGATGGAGTTTGACCTTGGCTTTATGACACTCATGTCTGCTTTCTTTAAAAACTCTTTCTGGATTTTATGGCTGCTCCTTTACCTGCAGTCCTGCAGTTTGCTGGTCACTGCATGTGATTCAAAGCATGGCAAATTCAAATTCATTCAAATCAGTGGGAAAATTCTTTCCAGCATCACTGGGTTCTTGTATCAGGCTCTGATTTGATCTGATCCTTTTGCCCATAGAGTTCATTCCAACACTTCTAGAGACTTTAGTGTCTCTTCTGGCCAGAACTTTCGTTTATCATTATGCACCTACAGTCATAGTTCACTTTTTTTCATTGACTTTTCCAAGTCTGTTGCAACAGAAAGGTTTTTCCACGTGATACTTTTTTTAAATGTAGTTTCAAAAACATTGTGGAGTTTTCTTTTTTTATGTACCAGTAACACATAATTTCTTTCCTGCCTGCATGTTTTTAACCTTAATACCAGAGGATAAGAAAATAAATGGCACTGTATTTACGTTTCAGATTCAGTTTAAGTGTGTGAGTATAGAAGGAGAATTTTTTTCCTTTTGGTTACATGAATAAAGCTCCATAAGTGTTTGCAGGACTGAGGTTTTAATTTGTAACCCTGATCTGGCTGCACGAACAATTCTAATAAAGTTTAATGAACGTTATTAAAAGTTTATATGCAGGCAAATAGGGTTGCACATTTGGAGTAGTCACTACTACCCTCCAAAAGAGAGGGGGCTTGAGGTAGCTCCAACTTTCCATTCACAGAAACAGGGGCATCAGGACAGCAAGGAGCAGAACAGGATCACCTCATCTTCCAGGAAAAACACAACAGAACAGTGGGGGTGTTAACGGGAGCCAGAAGTGCTTCTTCTGCAGAGTAAGAAAGAGCACACTTCCCGGGAGTGCTATTCAAGGTTACACCTGAGGCATAATGCACATGCTGAAAGGCTCCAGTTCTGCAGCCTCAGAGTGCAGATACAGAGCTGTGGCCTGTTGGCCCTGGAGAGCCAGCCCTGTCACACCGGGGTCCCTGGAGAGCCAGCCCTGTCACACCGGGGTCCCTGGAGAGCCAGCCCTGTCACACCGGGGTCCCTGGAGAGCCAGCCCTGTCACACTGGGGTCCCTGGAGAGCCAGCCCTGTCACACTGGGGTGCTGGAAGGAGGAACAGCATCCGGTTTCCCTGGTGTGCACCAAGCCTTGTTGTGGAGCTGTTTCTCTATCACTGACTAATTTTGCTGTCTCAATAGTGAAAATATTACAAATACTAGTAAGAGACTTTCTCTGAAGCCAATTTAGCAGTATAAGGACTGCTTAGCTTCCCTCCTTCATTGCTTTGGCTTATCTTTATCATGCATAACCTGGAAAAAAATCCTACTGCAAGGTTTGCTCAGCAGAAGTTAGCTCCCAACTCAAGTAGTTATTCCTGTGAATGGGGTTCTTCACCTGTGGCTTCAGACTGAATGTCTGAGACAAGAGGGTCTGACCTGGAAGAGACAATCATGTCAATAAATCGATCTTTTGAAAAATCTCATTGGCTCCAAGGGAGGTTAGTCCTGCAAATGAAGTTACTTGTGTACTTAACTCTTTGCTGGATCAGGTATTGTAAACTCTCTGGGGGAGGACCCATGTTTTCTTTTATTTGTCTGTAAAGTGCCATGTATACCTATGGCACTGTATAAATAAATAATAATAATAGAAACAATAAAAACCATCTAGGGATTAAGCAGGCCTTTTAAAGAGGCCAACTGTTCTTCACATAAATCTTGGATCTAATTTGAGCTCTAATAAGCTCCATTTCCTGCTTTTCCAATATTTCTAAGCCGCGTTGCAATAGCTATCTTTTTTTTTTTTTTTTTAACAGGTGTTTTAAGAGGGCCCTAAAGCAAGTATCTAATCAACCTAATGGAATTTTCCATGCAGTTAAGTGTTTTATTCAGCTCAAAACATTGTCTTTGATTAGACTTACCACCTTCCCTTTCGCCCTTTTACATTATTTTGGCAGGCTCTGCAGGTGGAAAAGCTCCATCTCCATTGCAGCTCCACCATGTGTAAGCCAGCCCCTGTGTGTGCCTGCTCGGTTGCCTTTGAGCTAAAGGAGAAAACTGTGGGGGCAGCTGCACAGTGCCAGCCGTGGATGTGCCTGTGCCATGCTGTGGCTGCAGGACGGCTGCTCGAACGAGGTACTCCATTTGTAATGAGCCAGGTTGTATCCTCAGAGTGACCCTGTCCTACTGGCTGCAGTCCAGGATAACTCCTGCAGGGTTTGCCTGGACTCTGGGCTGGGCTTTGTAGTGCTGCTGAGCCCTGGCTGCTGGGCTTGTGCTGAGTCTGGATTAATTAAAGCTGACTCACGTATGCTTGTGAGAAGCACAGTCCTCTTAAGTGGCAGTGGAGGTTTTTCTGTAGAATGTGGCCAGCTCAGGTGCTTTAAACAAACTCTTTTAATCTCCCAACCTTCTTTTTAACTTGGTTTTCTAGAATGAAAATGGGTTTAAATCATATGAGGATATAACTTATTCCATTACGCTTAGTATTTTACCGCCTCCTGAGGTGTTGTTAGGATTTTTAAAGTAATATTTATACAGCATTTTGAAGATAAAAAGCATTGCATAAGTGATAATTATTATCTGCATTTATTTTCATGCCTCAGTTGAAACATCTTTTTCTCTTTGTCTAAGGTACTTAATTTTTCTTTCGCCTTTTTTTTCTTTTTTTTTTTTTAATTACTGTGTTACTTAACTTTGAGATTTTGGGGTATAATTTTGGAGAAGAAAACTGCTGTAGAGATTATATTGTACTGTGTCAGATAGTTCCTCTCTTTTTTTGTTTTTCATTCCATGATGAACTGATGCTTTCACCAATCCAATCTGTAACCAGAGATTTATTCATGCCAGAACAGAAGAATAGTTTGATTGTTCAGGAAATCAGCCAAGACTCAGAAGGCCTAGATTTTCTCCATTCTGATGCAGGTTTCTTGTTTGACATTGGGAAAATCACTTAATTTCTTCGTGTCTCAGCTGGCCATCTGCGAAGCAGAAATGGTGCTTCCCTACTGTGTACTTGGGTTGTGATATTACTTTTCTATATGAGGCAGTGCTCATAAGGGTGATAGGAGAACCAATATACTTCAAAAGGCATTTTTGATCTCCTGTGTACAGATCACTCATGGATCCAGTGACTTACAAAATGCATATGGGGCCTGTATTTCAGAAATACATGCTAATTTAACTCTCAATTAACTATTCATTAATTTTTTTATTCATCATATTGCATTTATGTTTATGTTGTATTTATTATTGCTATATTTAGTTGTTAAAGAAGACAGTTTCATCTTCTTTGGAAAGAACTAGTAAACAATCTTTCCAAGATAATTAATAGGCATATCTCTAAGGTCCCTGTCATTGTCTGTTTTCCTAAAAGAAGATATATGCAGTACTTAGGGTTTGGCCCCCAGAAAAACTATGGTGAAATTGTTTCCGTAAATTTTGCTTTGGATATGTATTTCTGTGACTTTGTGCCAGATACAAGCAGCCATTTTATTCTGGTACCTGGAGACCATTTGCTCTTGCCATGAGTTGCAAAGGCATATTATGATCTCTCCTCATATCTTCACCCATCTGGGACATTGATTGCTGCTGGTGGACTTTATATAGGAAATTAGACACAGAAACATATATGTTCATCCTCCTTCCTAGGAGGAGGCTGTTATATACAAGTTATTCCCTACTTTAAGTAGTGTGGGGGGGAGGGGAATATGAAGGTATTGCACAATATATGATCAGACAAAATCTTCTAAATATAAACACTCATGCTTTCATTACTTTCTTGGTCAGCATGCAGTGCTGAAAAGGTGGTAAAGCGGAGATAAAAATTTATCATATTTTAACTGAATTCAGTTATGCTTTTCAAATGGTTCTTCTATCCCAGTGGGAATGAACCATGGCAAGATAATGTTACTTAATAGTTTTATTTCTAAAATGCACCTTCTTTTTGCTGTGCATGCAAATGCTTTACAGCTTCAATAAAAACCATTGTGAAACAGATGCTAAAACATTATCCTAAATATCATTTCACTTTCTGCATTAAATGTAGGCATTAAAGTAGTAAAAAGAAGGTCTACTACACAAGTAAAAATGAAAAACAGAAAAGGTTGCATGTGGGGATAACAGATCATTCCAATCATGTTGAAATTTCTGTCAACTGCAGTTTCAGTATCTTGGAGTTGTACTGGATAGACTCAGATCCAAATTTCCCCCCTGAAATAAGATTGGTTGCTTGAGAAGTCAGACGTATTCTGAATGTATTCCTATGGAAGAATGAAGATCTAACCTATGAAAGGCTATGAACTCTTTATAATTCAGCAGCTGTTAATATTCAAATAATTGAATTGACCCTTACTGGAAGCAGATCCCACGCTGCCATGGTATTCCTGTCCAGTTCTGGTGGCATCCCCTTGCACGTCCAGTGCTGAAAGGGGAACGTGTGCTTCAGTGGCCATAACTGCCGTGATGCTCTGCATCTGGTCAAACTAACCAGGGAAACTGCTTCTTGCTGAGGAGAAATGCCCCTCAGGAATTAACAATTCATTCATGACTGCTCTGAAATAGTCTTGCACTACATCCTGAAATATTTGTATATTCAACTTTCTCTTACAAAAAACCGCTATTGACAAACAAGTTTTTTGCCACTAGGGAAGAGGATTTGGAAATTGTGTCCTGCAATCACTATTGTCTCAGCTAGAAATAATAGATTCTGTTAAAATGACCAGCACAAGGGCAGTAGATTTTCACATCAAGCAGTGTTCTGTTAGCTCTGTACCAATTTGTGATACAAACACCAGTGTATTTCATTGTCTTTTGATACCTACTGGCTTGGGACAGATGTATTTTTTAACCTGCACGTTGCTATCATTAAGCTGCCTAAAGAGTTGCTTTTCAACTGAAGCTTCTACAGAGCTGCCAAAGGTGAAATGCCTCAGAAATTAATTTATTTGCCTTTGACAGAGTGTGGTGATGCAGGCAATATAAGACAGTACTGTGATTTCCTGAGTGAGAAGAGTAGCTGTCTCCCAGCTCAAATTCTTTTGCCTAAAACTCAAAGCTAAAAACAGTAGTGGAATCTCACTAAGAAGTGAATACTCAAACCCAACGTGTTAAAAAGAGCTCCCATTAATTCCCATTAGCTCCCATTAACTAATTTTTAATTATTTGTTTGGAAGTTATTAACCTTTCAGAAAAGACATCTAGAAATAAAAAAGCTGGGCAGTAAAACCTCAGTATTACAGAACCAAACATGTACTTACTAAAAAGGGAAGTAAATGTTATGATGCCGGGTAGGTCTTGGAGTGAAAGGATTGTGTGTAACTGGACAGTTGGCAGGAAACAAGGGGATGGCAGGAAATTATTTCCTATAGGTCCACAGTTTAGAGTTTAAGTTGTTCCATTGCAGTACACTGATAACTATTTTGATGAATTTGCCATCCATAAGTCCAGAACAGGCATGTGGGACCCCTGATAAAGCCCATTTTAGGTGAGAACAAGCTGAAGTAATAAATCCACAGAAGAATTGCTCACAGGAGCCCCAGGAGTTTCCTGTGGTCACTGCCTGGAGTGCTGCTTCACTTGAATGCTTTCCTAGTGTAAAAAATCTTCATGCACAACCCTAAATTTGTTTTCTCCCCTTCACTGAGAGAAGTTTTCCATTAGCTTCTGGTCTGTTTGTCACCTTGGCATCACTTGTGCCCATGATCTCTTTCAATATCATCAGTTCACTACAGAATGTAGTATGTAGAATGTACAGAGAAGTATACTCTGCTTTAAAATTCAAGTCATGTGCTACCAAACATAAAATGTATTTGAAAGCCAAACCCAACTCTGTGTCTAAATTTTGCAGTCCTTAAAGAGAATAAAAACAAAATGCATGGGTGTGATGTTGGCTCAGTAACATAATCAGCAAACTTCTAGTTGACTTCAGCAGAGCAGGTTTGCATCCCAGACATCAATAGCTCCAGCCACCAGCAGGGTTTAAAATAAGAAGCTGGATGTGAATCCTGCTTTATTAATTTCTGCTGAAAAGTGAATTTAACTTTGCAAAGTGTTTTCTGCTTACATTTTATTTTGTTACTGTCCCAACTAAATTTAGCTTTCCTAAAACAATCTGAGAATTTAAATTAGTTTTCTGTCCATGCACATTTGTGATATTTTGTACCACTCATTTCCTTTTTGATAGCACATTGTTTTATTCTTTCAGTCATAAAAAGAGAGAGAGAGAGAAAAAAGAAAAACCTGCCACAAAAGTGAAATTTTTTTATTGCATTTCATTTTAAGTCGTCTTTTTAAAGATCTGTCATTTATACAATGACAAGAAAACTTTCTAAATTGGAACTAATTTATGAATTCCTTCTTTTTGGCATAATGTCACTTTGCAAGTTAAAATGATAATGACTGGAAAGATCAAATATGTTTATCTAAAAAAAGAAGAGGGGTTTTAAGAGTTTGTGCTCATTAGAAATCTTTGCAAACTCTGTACACAGCAGGCATTTTAGATTTTTTGAGTGCAAAAATCCTTTAGGTTAAGAAAAAGATGTAGCTGAGAATGGGAAAGGTTGAAGGCAGTTAAGAATCCCTTTGTCTAGCAACCACAGATGGGTGAAATATCTGTTTTACACTTATGTGATTTTTAGAATGAGATTTCATTTTGTCACCACACCGACCCTTCATACTCCATGTATGTGATTGGATTCTTCCCATTCAACCTTTCACTCATGAGCAATCTTTCAATTGCACAAACATCCACAGTGTGTTAACTGTTGTTTTTTAATCACTTCTCCTTTGTAGCAGTGATTTAGGAATGTGCACCCCAATGGCTTACAGTGGACCTTCAGTACACTGGAAATGTTTCTGACCTCTCTCCTTTCATTATGAGGATTTTGATGCGAAGGAAACAACTAAGCTGTAGCAAATGAAGTAGAATTAATACCATTATGCTCACAATATGCCCACTGCCTGGGGGGAATGCTGTCGACTGATCTAATAATACCAGAATCGCATCCTCACACCATTGTAAAATGCATCCATATGTTTCTTATCAAGGCCACTGGTGGCACAAGTCCTTGATCCAGGCAAGTAATAGTCTTTAAAGCTGTACAGAAGAAAAGTTTCATTTGGTGCTGTTCCTGTGCCCTGTATTGTTGCTTTCTCTTACACTTCTGAATTTCTTATTCCTACCAGTAATGTAGTAATGTCACCATCTGTTCTCTCATCCAACATGTTGGTTTGTGTCTTTATCCTATGTTTTATCTCCTATGGTGTGCTCTTCACCAATGAAGTGTTTAAAAGTGGTGTGAGGAAGGCATTGGTCTATGATACAGAAAAGGAAGAAATCTGTTTCTCCCACTCATTTTGTTTCAGTGGAAGTGTGTGGATTTTTAAAGCAAGTGCTTAAAAATAATTATGAAAGAATTATGAAAATGCTACAAAATTGCCATTGAGATTTTTCTAATGCTTTCTCTAGGCACAACTGGATTCAGTGCAGATTTCAGATTGCAAGTGAATAAGGAAACAATTTCTGCCTTATATTACCAAAAATAGATGGGCTTGTAGTTTCACCTCATTGTCATTTTAGCTGTAGCTTTCACACAAAAAAAATCCTTCTAATATCTGATGCAAAAGCATGCAAGAAATGCATGAATAAGGTAAAAAGTATTCAGACTATATTGTTTCATTTTTAAATCACTCTGAGGATTGTTTTCTCCCTTGAAATTATGAAGGAAGTTCCTATCCAGGGTTTTACTTTGGCACCACTTGTCCCTGAAGAAGGTCTCATATCTGAGTGGTGATCTCTCAACATCTGTCCTGTTCCCAAAAGCTTTCATTTTCATGTCCCAGTGATGCTACTTTTTTGTAGGAGTAGCATCATTTTTTGATGCTTGAATTACAGGCCATACATAAACACAACTTCTGAGGATTAGTTGTTTTGGACATGCTGAACAAAAAGGAAAAAAAATAGTGAATTAGTATGTATATGACCCAGATACAAAGAAGAATGATTTGTCTTTTTTTTTTAATAGAATAATTGTTTGGGGTTTTTTCATCCTTTGTATGCAAAATTTCTAAGGCAGTTGCAGAATGATATGGGACAAAAGCCCTCCTAAATGTGCAGTACTCACACTGATACTCCTGGGTAGAGGATTAAGGACCATTCTCCATTTTGTACTCAATGTCGTGAAGATGAAAGCTTAAATAAGAAGATTTCAATTAGTTAACCTGCCCATGAGCTGTTATACAAAGCTTCAAATCTTGAGTGAAATATGAAAAGTGAACACAAGAGCAGGTGCTGCAGCTGGCTGGCATAAAAAAAAAAAAGGTTTCATTGCTGTCACATATTTGAAGCAAAAGAAGATGGGAGTGTCTATGATCAACATCATATTAAACACCCTTTCAAAGAAAATAAGTGATCCCAAATTATTTGGATGCTATCCAGATTTCTTTGGAAGCGGTCTAATATGAGAATAATTGAAGGCAAATCTCTAGATAAAGATTTAATGTTTATCTTTATTCTGAGATCAGAAATTTATCCTACCACTTCACATGCTCAAAAGGTGTGTGGATATGGCACTTGGGGATATATTTAAGTGTTGAACATGGTGCTGGGTTTACATTTGGACTCGATGATCTTACAAGTCTTTTACATTCTTAAGGATTCTGTGTTTGGCTGTCACATTTATAGGATCATGTTCTTGACTTATGTTCTCTATTTCAAAAATAGTTTGAGGAACAGTGAAATGCACTCAGGTGCATCCTGCTAAAGATCCATAGCATTTGTGCTTCAGAAACCTTTTCAGGACAGTAAGACAGTAAAAGATGATTATATAAAATATTCCTGAACTAGACTGTGTCAATTGCATGTAAATACAGGTAAAGATGTCCTTGAAATTATATATTTTAAATGCTTTTAGTTATTTGTAGAGGGTGATGGGGCAGGATTTAGATTTTTAATTAAATCCAACAAAAAACACAATTTACACAAGCTATATTATAAAATAAAAGTTTTGGTTAATCTTCTCTCATTTTTTAATGTATTCAGCTAGTGAACAATATGACACATACGACAGTGAAAATTCAGTTCCAGATCGTGAACTGGATCCTGTTCTCCTTCCTTTTTGCCTCTCTCCACATAGACAGAGCTTTATTTAAAAGCATTAAGACACTGTGCTATTGTTACAAGCTCTACATTTGTAGAGACATGACAGTGGCAAGAAGAATTAGTTCATGGTTGTTTCTCCTTCCACACTTGTGTTGTGGTTTTAACCCCAGCTAGAGACAAAACACCACACAGGTTTTCAAGAAGGAACAGGAAGACTGATAGAGATCTAGTCTTGAACAGTTACTTCTTACAAAAATTATCCTCGTATATTATATTTCCTATGTGGAAAGTCCAGGATGTGCCTACAAGTGGTGACAGAAAAAGGTTTATATAATTATATTTATATATATATATATATAATTTGCAATGAAAATTTTAGGATTCTTCAGTGTTTCCACCAGTTCTTTTATTCTGGAAGCAGTGTGTCTGTCAGACAAGTGTTAAAACCATTAATTTTGGAATGTTCTGCCCCCAGCTTGCAGTATTGCCATCATATTGTGATATTGCCATATTACAGAATTACAGTATTGACCACTCAACTGGTTTTACCTCTTTCTTTCCAGAGCTGTCTCTTTATCTTGACAAGTCTTTGAGCATGGGCCCCAAGGGGGGAGTCTCTGGATATTATTTAAATATGAATTCTTCATATTTAGCATGAGTACAATTTCCTTCTGCAGTACCAGTGCATATATGCCAACAGTAGTCAAGTGCTGGTTTGAATGGATATCCAAAGAAAACTGCCAACCAAGGTCATTGCTGTTGGATGCATTTGTAATAATTCCAGTGGAATTGCCCAGCTGCTCAAAGGTTAAAGCCAGCCAAACTGCCAAACTCTAATATTTAAACACAGAAATTTTTGTCTACTGTTCCCTTTTGCTTTTAACAAAGTGTGGCTCAGCAAGATTCTGTCATAGGCTGGAAGGTTTGTGCAGACAGAAGGTAGTTAGCAAATAGAATTATGTGCAGAAAGGCTTTAAGCCTTGCAGCCCCTATATAAGAACATCTGCTTGAATTACAGGCCATACATAAATTGTGTGTGCTTGTTTTTGTCACAGATCCTTCCCCTCTACCCTCTGCTCCCCATGTCTTATATGATACACTACAAAAAACCCACCCAAAACAAAAGCTAATTAGTACTTCCAGCCCCCCCATTAGTGAAACTTGATATGTTTACTAAAAAAATAATTGCGACATTCCATTCATAAATCTTTAGCAATGTCAGCATTATACTGATGGAATTATGATGTCCCAGTACAAATTGTCTGACCTGCTTTATGTTCCCCAGCACATAATTAAGGTGGCGGTGTGTTAAAGGAAGTAATTTTGTTCAAAGCTTTGGCACCAGCAGTGCAATGTCTTTTGCTTGTATTGCTAACAGTTACCAGTCAAGGTAGGAGCTGCACCATGTTTGACTCTGAGATTAGACATATCCCTGTACCTCTGAGCATGAGGCTTTGAGCAGGACACACAGAATTTAAAATAATGTTTGGTGTAGTGGCTTTGTCAGGATTTGGGTTTTACTCTCTCGAGGATTTGAATGAGCAAATAAGTTAATGAATGATGACAAGAAAAGCTTAAAAACAACAAGCTTTAAATTTCATTCACGGGTAGTTTGAAATGTAACTTGTTTCCTTTCTTTGTAATCTTTGAACTTTCTTGTTCTCTTCTTTGAAGATAGAGACTTTAAGAGTCTAACAGGCTTTAAGAGTTTAACAGGCCCTTCAAACTTGTTAGCAAATTTAATTTTATTATCAGAGTGCATAATCTGAATATTGATTTTAGAGGACCCATAACAGTGTAACTCTCTGGAGAAAATGCCAGTGGCAATGTCAGATCCTGATCCCACAAACAGCTAAGTCTGTGCGCCTCACTGAAGCTCTGGAGTAACCATGCTGACCTGGGGGCTCGCAATGTTTCTGTACAATTCTGTCATACAAACCTCTTCCTCACCATTTGCAGCCACTGCTGAGGTCTCCAAGCCTGTTTGGGGGCTGTAACTTGGTTCTGAGCCTTCATAGAATCAGATTTTATGAGCCTTTCTCATGTATTCTTCAGTGACTTCCAGGCACAACTCATATTTGTAGTATTTCCTTACAGGATAGATTGTAGGTTTGAGCATAAAAAAAGTCAATAAAATGCATAGTAACTAATGAAGTAAATGTGATTAAATGTACCTTGTTTAGCCCTGTGAAGCACTCAGGCTTGGGCAGATAGTAGGGAAATTGCTGCTGTTACTTTAGGTTAGAATTTGCAATATACAGTGCTTTGAACACTGTGTAATTGCCTTTTGACTTCACCAGGCTTTAGCACACACCTCTTCTTTGTTATTATTTATTTTATTCACTAGAAAAACAACTTTTGGTTCAAAATTTTCATAGTTTTGCATAAGTGATGTCTTTAAGGAACTATTAATGCCATTTCTGTTTACAAGTCAAGCATACATGCACTTTCATTTCTACTACAGTTAGTACATGGTATAATGTTTACATTTGGCACAAGGCAGAAATAGTCAGCTCTGTGTTTAGAAGCAGGTGCTCATATTTGAGCTTGGCCAAAACTTTCCCCTTAAAGTCAGGAGAGCATTTAACCCAGGATAAGTTTTAATTTGTCTTTCTAGCTCATTATATGGTTTAAATATATACAGTGCTATGTCATCACTTATATTGAGTCTGCCTTTTACATAGCATTAGAAGATTTCAGTTAAGTTTGGAAGATATATTTTTATACCATTGGATCTTCAGCACATTCAAAACAGGATAATAACAATCCAAAATATACATTTTAAAGCAATTTTCCTGCTGTGAGATGTTATGTCCAATGCTGGACATTCTGCTCTGTTCTCTAAATGAAAACACTGACAAAAAGATCCCAGAGATTCCTTGAAACTTGTGTTCATTTCAGTGGATCAGAATGATCCAGGCATTTCATTTCAGTGTGCTTTTCTACTGCTCATTCAAACACACAAGTAAGGCTCATATAAATTATACATCTAAACATATCAAAATTAGTTATTGAAAATTCTGGGTTTTAGTCATCACCAATGTAAACCTGTTTTTTGC
Organism: Rhipidura dahli; assembly: GCA_013399225.1. Lineage (NCBI taxonomy): Eukaryota > Metazoa > Chordata > Aves > Passeriformes > Rhipiduridae > Rhipidura > Rhipidura dahli. The sequence goes on along the minus strand of VXAC01007103.1, from coordinate 454,400 downwards.
ATTTGTAATTTCTGAGGTCTAGGAAATATGTCATTGGAGAAATTGTCTTGTGAGGCCAAAATTAGCTGCTGCTCTTTTCTTTAAAATATTAACTGCTTAATAATTTCCATGCAAATACACTAGCAATTAATAATTGCATTGCAATGGCTTGGCTGTTTATAGCCTGTAAATTGAAGCATTAGGTGTATGTAAATATCTTGACTTCAGTGGGAAATTGAAAGACGCTGCTTAGTAATAAAAGCTGTCTTATTCAATTAGCAAAATGTTACATATCCTGTTTCCTTCTAACCACCATAGGGTCTCCTAAACATTCACAGGGTTGGTGTTGACTAAGCAGGCTGTTGCATTGCAGATTACAGGAAGCCTTGTACTTAAAATTACCATTTGAAATAAAACAGAACAAAAATTTTACCAAGTATCAGTAGGACTGTGGCTAAGCCATTTGAAAATCAAAGCTAAGGAGTGGGGGGAAATCAGGGTAACATTTATTCCTGAGAAAAGGCTCAGGGTGGTCAAAACTATTTGACAAATATTCTGAGTAGAAAAAAAAAAAAAAAAACAAACTGACAAATGTTTTCAATACAATGTTGAAATGCTTTATTTTGAAAATGTCAAAATGAACTGGTCTGATATCTAAAAATATTTTGGGATTGCGCATTGTAATGGAAGCTGAGGAAAATAAAAGGCTAAGTTCACCCAACTACTTGAGGACTGTGTCCTCTTCCAAAATAAATGCCAGGAGATGCCTTGGCTCAAGCACATCTCAATCTTCCTGCCTTCCAAGGGTGCCCTCACCCTTCCACAAGATGATCTGCTCTCTGATTCTTGTCCTGACAATATTTCCACTGTCCACAAAATTTCCACTTTGCATGGTCAATTTGTATGTCATTGAGCAGAGAAGGAATCCTTCTCACATCACATTAGCTCAAACATGTGCCAGAAGAGCCTGAATTTCTGCCCATGCACAGAATTCAGCAGAGGCTGAACTAAGGACTCTGCTGTCTCAAGGAACTGTGAGGAGCTGAACTGTGATCACAGCATCAGCTACTTTGTGATGAAACATCCTCAGGCTTCTCTTTTGAATGGAGTATTTAAATGTATTTTGCTGAAGAGAGCAAAATCAGTCATAAGCTACATTTGGAATATCATTGAGTAATAATCCTTAGGTGTCTAATTTCTCTTTCTTAGTTTCTTCATATTAATTTTTTTTTTTTTTGCAAGTTATTTCACTGGTTTTTGAACTAGTCATCTAACAAGAAAAAATACTCAGTATTGTCACATTCCTACTCCAGATGGATAAATCTTCAAAAATTTCAATGTGACAAGGTTCCATAGTTGGAGTGATGGAAGTTGCTGGAATGTATCAAGGATCAGAATTTCCCTTAACATCTCTTGGGCTGCTGTGTCAGTAGGTGTAAGTCAGCATATCTCCATCCACGTCAGTAAGGTGTGCTGCTTTATACCAAGCAGGAGGTTTACTCATTATATTTTGAATTCTGTTAGGTGTATTGAGGTCAGGTGTGCACATGGGTTTGGGGTTTCACCTGCTGATTTTAGTCAGTCCTTCCATGCTCTTATGCATCTGCTTATTTTAAAAAGACATAACTACTTTATCAACTAGGTGACATATTCATGAACATAAGGAAATTGAGGTTGGAAGTTTCTGGAAGACTGAGATCTAGGATTGTAAGTCTGGTACATTTTGAAAAAATGATAATATTTGTGCTATATATATTTGTGTGTAAGTTATGTGTGGTTTTCTGCAAGTATTATTGTTAAAAAGCATGTTTTCTTCCCACCCCTCATTTGCAGAGGGTAAAAAAGCCCAAGCAAACTTATATTAGTCTCCATTCAAACAGCGGTATAATCATGTCTCTAGTTCCTGTGGGCATAAAAAACAATTGTAAGAATCTTATTTAACTTTTTTTTAAGGGTATTGTCATCTGCATTGCTGAAGTCAAAACTGTTGCAGATCAACATTACGTGGACTTCATAAAAACTGAGGAATTTATGTATGTGGCAAATTATTTCAGAATATTGTCAATCTGCCATGTCCTCCCATCCTCTTTTAAAAAATTCCCCCATTGCAAAGTACATTATCACTTTTATGAAAACAAAAAGAGTGCATCTTTATTTTCCAAAATGCTCTTCAAGGCTTTCATAAGGTTACTTTATAAAATGTTAGACTGTGCCCTTTGTCTTTCCTTCTCATCATTCCATCTGCTGAAGAACTGTGTGTGAAATACCACTAAATCAGAGTACTCATGGTGCATCAGGCTGTGAAGAGCAGGCCACACCACTAAGAGTCCAAAATCCCCCTATTGTCGACCCCATTGATGGTAGCATTGTACTCTTGCCTGATTGAAGTTTAAATATGTACCATGGTTCAAATTAAGATTAAAATGGGCTTTTCTAAATCAGGACCTCTTAACTGCTCTTCCGAAGTCCAATAAATTCAGAATACTTTGGATTACTTTCAATGCAGTTAAAGGTCAAACCTCTGAATGCTTGTTAAGGGAAAACTGGTTTTTATTAGCCAAAAGTATATAATTTTAGTTTTTTGTACTGAGACAGTCCTGTTAAATTATGTCCCATTCCAAGGTTGCGCAATTAAGAATTTAAGAAATTAAGTCAAGCCTTTATTTTTAGTACAAATCTTCATTCAACTCAGTTTTGCATTGTAAATATTATGTATAAATGGATGTCAACTGTGACATTTTATGAGAAGATAACAAATGATTCTTAAGCCAAGTATTAATTTAAAATTCTCTTGGTTTTTTGTTAATGGCTTTATTGTTGCTTTTTAGTGGGTTTTGTGACAAATTTTTTTGTAAACTTCAACAATATCATGTGACTGAAATAAGCAGTACTGTTGAAATTAAGATATATCTAGAGGATCATGGCATTACTTTCACAGTATTTCTTCTACTTCCACTTGAAGTCAGAAGTCAGTGTGTAAGACTTTATTTTAATAAGATGTGTTTGGGCTGATGGAAGACAGTATGCATTGTCTGGTTTGCAATGGCTCACATAGGGACATTATTTGAGCAGCTGTGTGCAATGTGGGGGCTTTTTAACTCTCTTTCCATGGGTCTTGGGGCACAATCTGCCACTGGCTGTTGCAGTGATTGTGCAAAACCTGTCCATGGCAGCTCTTGTCCTTGAGCCAGTCCTCACATGCAGCTGAGAGCACAGGCCTGGTGTGAGCTGGGAGAACTTGGGCTGCAGAGCTGTGACTCAGATGTGCTTGGGTTTGGTGCTGGGTCAGCCAGTGTCCAGTGGCAGTGCCCATGACAGGATGCTTTGGTGCCTGTGAGCTTCCCCCCGTGGGACTGCCCTTTCCTGCCTCGCAGCAGAGTTATGGAAACCAAAATCACTTCAGGATAGGAAGATGTTTAATTTCTACTCTATGAAGGAACTCAAAAAACGCTTCACATAAGAAACTCACCCTCTTCTTACCTATCCTAGGCACTGATATGTTGGTGCCTAAACTTCTCCCCTTTTCTCTGTGTTCAAACTTGGGGAAATTCAGTGATAGGTTTGTATACTGACTCCTAACCTTAGGCCGTTTAAACAGCACATCAACAGGAAGTGAAAAACAAAAATGTGTTACAAATCCATGTGTTTTTAAGCCAATGGCATAGACAAACAGGCAAGATATTAGCTTTGTGTAGGCCATTAATATTTAGTTTTAAGCCATTCGAGATTAATATCTTCTGTTGGTTTTTTTCTGCATATAAGGGGAATCATGGTTTTGTTTAACATTAAAATATAAAGCATCTTTTGAATCAGTTTGGACGAAAAATCAGCAAGCTTATTCAGTGTTTCTGGTCATTTTCCTCTGCTTGCATATTCCAGAAAAACCCAACAGATACAAACCATGTATTTATGGGAAAATATTAGACACAGTTTTTTGGTCTGTGATTTTGAGGAATGCAGACTAGCTAATTAGCATGGGTCTCTCTCTCTGACAGAAAAATCTCTAAAGCTCATTATAGCTTAGTATGCACCTTTGAAAGGACAAGTGCTGCATAAGCATCTTTCAGAGGCGCTTTCCATACAGGAGAGTTTGGAAATGCCTAAGCCATGGGAATCTTGCACTGCTCCTGCCTGACTTTACTCTCAGGATTTGCCAGTGTGCCATTGAACAACCACTGACTCTCCACAGTTTTGAGATCAGCTTTAGCCTATTCCTCCCAGCCCCTAACCAGGTGCAGAATTTATATACAACCTCCTGGCCCTGAGGCAGGAATGCTCCCCAGTGAGCTCTCCTGACACTATAGTACATCCTGCCATGACTTTTAACATCACTAGAGACATTTTTTTCCCCCCAAAGGAAATAATGACTTGCAGTAACACAGCTTGTTGTGAGATCTTGTTGGAAATCCAAACATGTGGCAATTTACGAGTGTCAGCAGAATTTTTTAGACTTGTGTGGCAGTACGTGCTGTGCGTTAGATGTTGGAATCTGACCCTTCGGCTTTGCCACAGTGGTGTCCCAGGAAAACCATGTAGAGTTGCCTCCACTCTCTTTTCTATTTACTTTCTTTCCCTAATATTCTGCAATATTGTTTTCCTATATGGCAATTTGTTCGTGTTCTGCCTGTAGATTGTTTCTCACAATCTGAAATCCTGCATTTTTATTTCATCTGATCAATCAATTATGATCTTTTTTTTCTTTTTACAATTCATGCTTTCTTTATGGAATTCTTGACCAAGGGAAATAGGGTTGTAAAGTAGGAGGAAGAAAATGGTGAAGGCGATAAATTTATTTTTTCTTTCACACCGCAATCTTGTAACAATTAATATTTTTAAGTAAGAATAGGTGGGGTTTTTCCTGCAAAAGATGGAACTCAATTTCTAAAATCCAATTTTAATACCTGTGGTCTGCCTAACCAGATCTGAAAGCAATATAGATCTCAAGCTGTTTCATGACAGAACAGTCTTTGCATTCAGCCTTGAGCAAGTGAAACAGGGTTTCTGGTTATTCCTATTAAGAACAGCATAAATAAACCCAAGCACACTGCTATGTAATGTTCAAATAGAAAATAGTCTTATTACAGACTGGCTTGTCTGAAACTTGGGTTTGGCATGTTTAACATGTTTTACATCATCAGTTTTTGTTACAGCTGTTGGCACTAGCCTGAAACATGATTGAGAGGTTTTGATGACCTCAGCTTCTGCAGTTTATTAAGTCATCCAGACAAATAAAGAGGTTCTGTCAAGTATCTTGCTCACAACATCTGCCTTACCTGTATATTTTTATGGTCTAGTATAATTGTAATTTAAATTTTAAGTGTCTATCTGTGAGGGAAAGAGAAGAGAAAGCTCCTATTCTGTGGCTGAAAGACACCTTAGCTACCATCTCTATTGAATACCTAATGAAGGGCTAAGAAAACAACCTTTTAATGTTCTCAAGATTTGGTCAGATTAATAATCTTGTTTTCATTCTGAAGATCAGTAGTAGTCTATTATTATGGTTACAGGTATTGCTGAAATTTCACAGAGAGGCAGAAACCTCTATTGCAAGAACTGCAAGAAACAATGAGAGTAATGTATTTATCTGCAGGAAGCAGATTGGTTTTATGGAAGTACTTTTCCCTGGGCCAGTGCCTATCCAGTGGATCCGAGTTTTCTGCTACTATCCAGATGGCTCTGCATTGCAGACAGAACAATGTCATTTTAACAACAGGTGATTATTTCTTCAGAAGTAGAGATTTTCAGAGAGCTTTTTCATCAGTTCTCAGCTGACATAGGACTGATAGTTAGGACATGTGATAAATGACAAAACTTGAAAACTCAAAGGCTTTATTTTTTCTAGATCAGAGGAAACTTTTTGACTTTCACATGGAAATCCTTGTGGTGTGCTGGTGAAACTGATGGTTTGAACCAGGTTGAAATTAGAGTGAAAACAGCTTTCCTGCTGGTATTTCAAAACATCTGTCAGGCAAGTAGGCTTTGGCACAGTGGGAAAAAGAGAAGACCAAAGCACATTAAGCAACTCTGGTGATCCCCAAAACCCTATTAAAGCAGAAGTCAGTAAGATTTAGCACAGTGGAAAGTGTGTACCAGTTTCATTCCCCCAGATGTGCTGCCTGGAAGCGCCTGTGTGTGGCTGCGTGGCTCCGGGGTGATCCCTGGGCCAGGCTCTCAGACCTGGCTCTGCCCTCTGAGGTCAGGCAATGCTGAAGATTCGATTCAGAGGGCAGGAAAATGTTTGGAGATGGAATGCTTCCATTTTGTTTTTCCTTTGGAAAGTATAATGTAGCACGTAATGCCCGTAGGCATTAGTATCAGCTGAGTCCTACCTTTTCAGAGGAAAATTTCCTGAAGTCAACAGCAAGAACTTCATCAAGCCAATGGAGGCTCAGTGAGTGGCCTCTGGCTGTGTATAATCACTCTGTGCAGTGTCCCTTGGAAAAGGTCCAGCTCACCTGGGTTATCTGATGGTTGTGGTGAATGTGTCTGCCTGGCAAGCAGAGGTATGACTAGATACCACAAACATGAGATGCAGCTAAAGCTAACTGCATTTTCAGATAACATCTTGCAATCCCTGTGCCATGCCTTTGAGCTCATCCAGGGACTTTGCATTTGTCTGTGTGTAAATCCAACCAGGTGATCCTCAGAGGGCAGCCACTGGCTTTGGGTTTCAGTACCAACACTCTGAACACTTGGCAGACTTCAGTGAGACTTGATTAGATCACATTCTAGAGATCACATATGGAAATGCAGCTTGCTCTTTTCTTACAGAGCAGAAGGGAGAGTCAGACTCTGAGTCACTACACAGAAAGGTCTATTTACTCTTAAATTAGGAATTTGCAGTAGTTAAGAATGTCCTATCACCATCTAGAGAATACTGGCACGGGCCACTAAGAGGACAGTCTGCCTGGCTGGATCTCAGTCTGGGGGAGTTTGCAGCGATGCCAGCAACTCAGAAGTGCATCAGAAGTTGTTTTAAAGTACTGAAAAGCAATGTATAAACAGTGAGCAAATAGATGAACAAATGGAGAATGAAATTGTCGTCAGCTGTCCCTCTGTGGAAGCAGGAAAATGCAGGTTTTAAAATGTGGTTCATAGCAGAACTCTCTTTTATTTGATGCCTCAGTGAGAAATCAGATTTCAAAAATCCAAAGCTGTTCATTTTCAAATTCACCCTCACACTATGTCTGTTTAACTCGCCTCAGAATTTTATGGAAAAATAATGAAAAAAAGAAAAAACAGACACACTGTCCATCAAGTCAATATTTTCCTTGTGGTTTTAATTCGGGTCCTGATCAGAAGCTAATGGGATTTATTTTCCTTTGACTTCTGCAATCTTTGAATTCAGTCTTTATCATGCACAAATTCATGAAAAGATGAGGAGCATGATTATTCCCAAAGTGAAGCAGTCTTACAGGCATTTCTCTTTTCCTTCTAAGGTTGCCGTTTTCTCTTTGGAATAAAGGTGTGGGCAATAGGCCATGTTTCCATGTCTGAGACCATCTGCCAACACAAACAGAAAAAAATTAATTATGAATGGTGTCTTCCCATGCTAAATCATTTATTGAAAAGGAGTTTTTCAGCTTGTTTGTAATGTCTGTAGCCTAAGGGTGCACACTGTATAAATTGCCTGATTACAGGATACAGAACACTTCTAAATAGGCCTCAGATGATTAAGAGAGGGGAAAGAAATTAAAAAGGCCATTTCCCTTTAGGTATGCAAATGGATTGCAGAACAATAGACAAAGATATGAAAGACCATGATAAAACATACCCTCTTTTCTTTTACCTTAAATTATGTACTAGGCAAGTAGCAAGCTTCATTACGTGTGTCAGCTGAGATGTGAATTGTTTCATAATTGAAACAATGCTGTTGCCAGATAGTGCATGTTAGATTTCAAGATAAAGTACCAGTTTTTGTGCCCTCAAGCAATTTGGGGTTTGCTGCCTAAATCTGTCTTAGCAATGGTTACATTCTGACCTTGGTTTAATTTGGCTCTGCCTGCTTTAGCCTCTTTGAGTTACCTGTTCAAATAGAAAGGACTAAATTTGCTTTTGTCACACTAGACCCGCCTCTCAAGTCACAGTGATGTGTCTGCTTCTCCTGAACAGCCAGTGCTGGTATTTTACTGCCTATTTGAAGGCAGCTGGGTGTGTTTAGACAGTTCAGTGAACAGCAGGAGCCATCTCCTAGTCTGTCACACCCTTGCACGTATCTGCACTCCCTCTTTCCCTCACACACACACACATCTGCGTGGGCCAAGCATCTGCTGGTTCCTGTGAGCTTGAATATTCGGGGAGATAGAAATTCATGTTTCCTGGCACTAAAGTAACTCAAATGTCTTAATAGTGAACAGCAGCTCCTAGGGAACTGAAAGGTGAGAGATGACAGATAATATTACCTTTAAGAATTGCACTTCCATGACACATAGAGCTCCTTGGAGTCTAAGTGACAACAGAAATTGGTCAGAAGTGGGTTCAAAGATACAGCCCTTTGAAAAATTACACCCCCATCCCGCCACACTGTTGTGTCTCCAGTGTGCAGCAGACAGGATACTGAGAATCACCAACTGGGGTTAAAAATTCATCATTTTTGAATCATAGATTTCTAGAAGACTTTTGAAATCGTATTAGCCTGCTATGTTAAGCATCTGGGATTAAGATTCTCCTCACAAGTATGATGTGTCAGAAGTAGCAGGGATTAGGACCCCAAGGCCAGTGTGTGCTGAATTTTTTGGATAGTCAAAGTTAGAATTCTCCCATAATTACAAAAGGCCAGTACCTGAACATAAAATTAGAAGCTTGTTCTAAACCTATCAGATTTGAAAACTTCCCACTATTTAATCTCCCTGTATTTTGCTCTATTTCCTACAACATCAAGTTTGCAAGTTTGGCCAGAGGAAGTGTAAGAGTGTGTTGCAGTCATGAGGAACTCAGCCACACATGAGAACCAGAGATATTCTGGGGTGTCTCCCAGATTAAAAAACAAAATCAAGATTAGGAATTAATCCGGTCTAACTTTTTTAGATAAATATTTTGTTTTTCACAAGACAAGTAAGCAAACAAGGAAGTGACAGTATTCTCCACATTTGTGCACTGTGTCTGTATGGTCCAGTCTGCCCTTCTTTCTCTGTTCAGTCTTTCTCCAGAGAAAAAATGTATCTACAGGTGCACCTTACGTGTAGAGCCTAATCCTGTGACCCAGGTGTGGAGTCTAGGACTGTCCTTCCTCCCCTTTAGGATGCACTGATCATTATTATAGCTTCCTCTGCTTAGGTCAGGCCAGCAGATCAGCCTTCAGCTCCTTGCAGTGGGCAGTTCTTCTCTCAGTCAGATACAAGGCAGAAAGGAGAAGAGAGGGGGAGGGTAAGGAGAATTTTATGATACAGTCATCTGGGGCTTGCAAGAGCTGTAAATTGGGATTTAGAGTGATATCACTGTTCTTTCATTTATTTCACCGAATAACAAGGGAAACAGCACTTTGAATGTAGTACTAATGAATAAATAATGCACTCATTTGAAAGCTGGAGTTGAGATTGAGAAATATATCCAGTATTTTTTAGTGGGCCTGAAGTTCCATTAATGTGCCAGGTCAGAGGGAGGGCCCATGCAGGGAGATGCACATGATGCCAGTGGGGCCCTGCCACCTGCCCCAGTCACAGGGAGGCAAGCCCAGCTGTTCCTCCCACATTTTTGCTGGCAGTTCCTACACTCCCCAGCCATTGCTGAACTTTTTTCACCTAAAGGATGTGAGAGAAAGAGAATGTTAGGTTAAAATTTGTTTGAATCTGTGATTCCTTTTATTTAGCATCCACACACCACTTGCTTCAGGCTTGGGTTTGGTTGTACCCTGTGAGGTCCTTGTCCTTGGCACAGTGAGTGATCACCAGTCCCTCTGAAGGAGCTCTGACCACATTCTGTGCCCTGTGGCCGTGTCCTTGGGCTGTTTGATAAGCTTTGCAGAGATAGCTGTGGTCCATTTGGTTGTCAACCAACAGTACTGTCACTGCAGTAATGTGTAAAGTTTCTGGATTGCATGAAACACTATCTGGTCCTCTAAACATCAAAGAGGATCAAGGAGCAAAGCACTAAAAGGAGTTCAGTCCTAATAATTTCTCCTTACCTCATTCTGTCCATGTTCCTTTGCAGTTCTTTCCAAGCAGTCATCTTGGCATTGTGTAGATCTGCTTTCAACCATCCCTTGGTTGCCCAGGGTTCCTCTCTTGGTTTGATTACAGCAGAGAAAAGCTATAATCTATTGCCTCGTGCAGCTCCAAATATGCTCTTGCTGATTATTTTTCCTAATAATTTGAAAAAAAGGGTGGAAATCTGTCATGTGCATATTTTCTGTCTTAAATATACCTTGCTAATAGGACTAGAAGCTGTGATGAATACGTCTGTTGTTTTGGAGGAGGAGTGCCTTCCACAAATAGGAGTTTGTGGAATTTCCCCTCCCTGCTTATATGGGTTGTAAATTCTTGATGAGTATCTGAGATCAGGTCATAATGGGATGAAATCTGTGAAAGATTATTGATTTCTTTAAGAAATGAGGAAATTTGTAAGCCATGACATGCACTTTAATATTGGTCCTGTCTGGCAGATCACCTGCTTAGATCAGGGGTTCTCTAGGTATGCAGTCATTTCAGGATCCCTGACATCATTCAGACATGAAAAATTACTTTTAAATGGATATGTAATCGACTTAATTTTTATAAAATTAATATTTGCAGTTAGCATCAACAAATACATTTCATTTCATTTGATGTTTGTGTTTTTCCTCGTTCCTAACTATTAGATAGATGAAAAGCTTTGAATCCAGCTTGAAATATGGTATTATATATCCTACATTAGGTATCTTTGAAATAGCATGTGTGGGTGTTTATGACAATTTTGAAGATTGATGATTGACAGTCACTCCCATAAAAAGTAGTAATATGAAGAATCACTTGTTATAAGAATGCTGAGAACATTCCTTACTTTGATCTTTATTCCTTCTTCTCTGAAACCTGAAAAATAGTTTTATTCTTTAAGAAAAGGAAAATATGAACAAAAAGACACTTCATTAGGCTAATCTACTTTTTTTTTTTTTACTGCCTGATCTAAAAAATCAGCTTATGTTCTGCCTCCTAATGTCATACAGAGTCCTTTTCCAGATCTTGTTTACTGTAAGACCAACACCACATGATCCTTGCTACTCCACAAAACCTCCGAAAGGCGAAGCAACTGGAAAATCAATGTAAGGAGAAGGTAAGGGAGATTTTGTGAAGCAACACAGTGAGTGTGAAACCCAGCAGAAAACAATGTCCTCAGAAGTGAAAAGTAGCTTTGGCTTCTAACCCCACGTCACCATTCTCGGGATAAATGTCACACAGAGTTTTGGACTCTGAGGAAGCCGCAGCACTGGAGCAGCTGCCTGGACAGCCACCTCCTCTGCGAGTGCAGCAGCTCCTGGGCAAAGCTCAGCCCTGCAGGGTCCTCCTCTCCCCTTTCACTGGTGACACAACCCCCTGACTACTCTGTCATTATATGTGATGATATATTTCATGGTTCATATTGCTTAAGACTGACTGGAATCTTATAATGCTTTTTCATTTGTTAAATTTTCAAGTTTGTGGCAGCAATTCCCCTTCACCCCCCACTGCTGAGTTTGTTGTTTTTTAGGTTTCAGGTTTGTAGGCAGGAGGGGCATATATTAAGGATCAAAGCAAAAACTGATGATGGTAGGTGCATTAAAATATCTTTGTTATCCATTGCAGGCCTTTTACAGGTAAAATGAGTTTTTATCATAACATTTAAGTTTCAGTCTCTCTACTGTTTAGACTACGTCCTTTTGTTTACTCCTCAGGTTTCCAGAGGATTCAACTGGCTTTGATACAAAATACTCATAAATGTTCTCTTGTCTATTCCAGGCTAATCTTCATTATAGACATTTTTTAACTAGTCATATAGCCCAAAATTATATAACTAAAAAACCACTATATAGCTTATTAAAAGTGTTAAATGATGTGCTCTAATTTGTAAAAATAAGTTCCTTCCTCATGGGCTTTTCTGTGAAGACATGGATCGTGTCCATCGTTGTTTCACTGAAGTTGCATCCTATGACACTTATGGTGCTCACACAGCCTTTGAGGAGTATTGGCTTGATACCACAGGGGCCTTGGAGGGAGGCCAATTGATTTTCATTTTGTGAATATGGAGGGGAAAGAACACCCATCTGCAGACTGCTGCTGTCCAGAATGCTGACCAATGAGATATTAGCCAGCACAAATAAATATAGCTCCCTGATGCTCCTTACAATGGCTTCACCTCCAACACACCAGATTTATAAAAAAAGGAAGCAAGTCAGATTCTAGGGCTTGAAAACTATTCTTTTCATCAGTGAATCATACGTGTTTAGCAAGTGGAGAAGACCTACTTACCTTTTTAAAGACTCACATGTTGCTGTTGTAACGCGGACGCTTAGAAAAACCACACAAAATCCAGGGTCAGGTAGAAATGGTGACATGAGCCCCTTTAATGATTTTCCCCAAGGCTTTTGTATGTTAGTTCGCAAAAGGTGAGTTAAATGGCATAAAGTAATTGGTTCTCTGGCCATCCACCTCTTGAGGAGATTGGCCCAGCTCTAAGACATCCATTCCCAAGTGTTTTTCTAGTTGAGACCATAACAATGTCTGCACAACAAGCTGCAGGTGTCAGATAAAGGAATTAGTTTACAGAAACTATAACACTGTTTTTCATAGTTTCTGTGAGAAGAGCAGAGCTCTCATAGAATGATGCAGAAAGCTGAAAAATTTCTCTGCCAAAAGTTTTTCAGTGTCCACACATACAGGTGTATTTCTATAAAGAGATAGAAGACTGCACCTACTTTATATGAGGATGTAATAGAAAGGTAGGTAAACTTCAAGCTCTGTATTTGCCCTTCTTAAACTGCAGTTCCTATTCAACGTCTAAGAGCCTGACTAGAACCTTCACCTTCCTCAGGAAGTGCTTTATGTAATATCTGGTGAAAAAAGAGGATCTCTAGGATCACAAAAACCAATTGTCAGCATAAAACCAGCAAAGATATTTTCTTGTTGTCTTACAGGAGAGATCACTTCTCAAATTGTCCATCCAGGCAGAGAAGTAAAAGGTGAGATCCCATTGTTTATCTGTCTCTAAGCCTAATCTTTTCATGTTTAAAACAGGGGGAATGATAGCTCTGCAAATAATACATTATTTTTTAGGCTTTCCAAGTCCTATTTCTCAATTGACTTGGACATACATTGTTGCTAATTAGAGGGAAATCCTGTGTAGGGCTCCTCATGTTACACAGCTCACAAATAATAATCAGGCTCTGCAGAAACGAAACATTTCGACTCATTTTGTGATGAAGCAGTTGAGCATCTTGAAGTCTGAAACTCTTAATGCTTTCTATATACAGTAGAAAGCACTATGTATTTCCAGGTCACCAGTACTTTAGCCCACATTTTATGAACAGGAGCAAAATACCACAATTTTTGCTACCTCCTGAGTGATAGCTCTGTGTGCTTTAATAGGGAAAATGTGGTAATGTGTTGAAAGATTGATAAATAACTTGTGAAAAAACTTAGTTACTGGCATGCTCTGAATGGTCCGTTGTCCTCCCATCATAGTAAGACTTCATCATAGTATGAATCACTCAGCAGTCCTGAAAATATACCTTTACATTGCAGAAGTGACAAACATGGTATTTTACAGTGCTGTGCATGACTGCTGATGCAGGAATAAGTAGGAGTAGGAAGTACACTGGAGTTATAAAGATGTTTTAAATGAAACCTAAAAAGCAGTCAGCAAGTGAATTTTATTTTGTGGTTGTTTTGTGCTTGAGAGAGTGGGAGCAAAAACCAGGCATCATTTCAGTCCTCATGACTGTACTTTCCTGGCACACATTTACAGGAGGAAGCAATCTGGTTTTGTTTCTATGTTTGAAAACTAGGGACTTATGTTTACCTGGGTCATCTGCATACATTTTTATGAGCCAATGACAGTGTAACGTTTCCTCTTGAAAAGACTGTTCACTGATAAGGCTCAAGCTCTGCAACTCTTTTCCCATCAGTTTCTGTGACTAAATTCAGCGAATTTAGTGGCATAAGATACACAAAATTTGGTGGGGAAAAGATAACCTTAGATAAGGTTCCACTGTCTCTCACGTGGCACAACTAATTTAAGAGATTGTTGCCAACCTCACATCTGCCACCAGCATTTCACAAAAGCTTTTGAACCCAGATCCGTTTACAGCAAATTTTATAATATAACTTCACAAACAGTTCCACTGGTACAACTCAGAATTAACTAAATTTCAGCAGGAGATGGGAACAGTGTCCCAATGGAGGAGACTTCCTTTTGGGAAATTGAGCTGAGATATGCTCCCACCCATCCTGTTGGTTACTCCCACTGACAGCCGAAACAGGGGAAGGATGCTGGAGCTGTTTCTGCAGTGTTGGACCATGGGTTGGTGCATAAGACACCCACCTGTAGGCTGAACATGGATTATCTTATGCACATTTATCATCAGTTGATCTGCTGTACTTTCTTTCTGAGTATCCATGCATACCAATTGTAAATGTGTTAGGAAAAGTTATGTGTTTGGTGACAGACCTAAAGTTATATCTGCATTCAAATAAGTGATCAGATACTGGCAAGGAGGGAGACAATCATTGACACAAGGAAATTCTACCAAACACATTGTTTTAATACTGAACATTTCACACCCTCATGTGAAATGTCTCAGTCCAGTTCTAAGAGAGATATCTTTAAATGCTCCCAGTCTAATTTTTCAGACTATATTACTGGACAAGATAGACTTGGCATTCTTTGAAACAGGAGTTTTCCTAAAGTAACCTTTAGGACTTTACATGTACTCTAACTGAAACCAGTTTAGAATCTGATCAGAAATGAAGCCTGCTGCTGATGAAGGATCTACGTTCTCTCTAGAGGTGGAGGCAACTGCAAAGGTCCTCTGGCTTCTGGGTCCCAGACCTCACCTTTACTGTGCTTCTACAGATTATTGTGAGGCCACTTCTGTAGATTTCAGCACAGAAAAGAGGGTTACCCCCAGCACAGGAACAGAAATGAACAGCCAGTGTTGGAAGGAAATACAAGAATTTCTCTTACTGTCAGAGAAAAATGTCAGGTAATTACACCATGAGTAACACCAAGATTGCATTTCAGTGATTATTAAGACAACAGATATCTTTGAATTTGTTTCTCAACTGTCTCCTGCCTGTTAAAGTGCAAGTTTATTGTCGGATTCACTAATGACTTTAAACAGCCTTTATGCTGTTTTATAGATCAGGTATAACTGCAGGAAAACTGGGATCTTAACCAATGCCCAAGTGAGAGATTTTTGAGTTTTTGTGTGGACAGAGAACTTAAAAATATTTTTGTGTGATATCTAGGGAAGAGATATCTATGGGCAGGTGTTGGGGCCTGGGCTTCAGCAGAATCATTCACTGAGATGGTGTGAGCAATGCACAGTGTGCCTGTAGCACAGAAACTGTTCTTTGAGTGGTTGAGGCCTTTTGTTTGGGGGTGAAGGGTTGGGTTTGGGCATGTTTTTTGGTAACAAGCATCCAGTTCAAGTGCCAATGCATTAACAGTGTCTGAGCTAGACAGCTAATGTATTAATCAATACATTAACAGTGTCTGAGCTAGAATATCTTATGACTGTGCAGAGATGTTTCCACCCCCGCAAAAAAGGACAAATTCTAGAGTCTCCCAGAAGTCAGAAAGCATACTTGGTACCTACTAGTGGCATTTATGATCACTCTTTTGAAACAAATTGAGCAAACAAACCATTTTTCCTTCCCTCTAGCTGGAAACTTCTGGCATTAGCATGGGTAAGTAACACTCACAAGTTATAGGAAAGGATTTCTTGGAGCTGTCCTTTTCTCATTCATGTACCTGTACGTGTGCACTGTTGTACCTTGGCTTTCAAGCATCATGTGTTTGTTTAAAAGAAAAGGACACACACCTTGAAAATCAGTTGTCAAACAAAGTCTTGAATTCCAGCTGAGCAGGATTCCCAAAAGAGCAATCCTTGCCAGTTTGCATTATGGAAAAGCCTAATTCTGACACACTGTTCTGTGCAGCCTTGTCCACACACTAAAGAAGCCTGAATTAATTCTCATGTTAGAGTCAATCAGCTTGGGAGTTTTCCTGAAGGCAGATGTTTCAAAGTGCATGCAGTTTTAATGGAAAGAGAAGATAGCTGTTTTCAAACATGTAGACCTAGAAAGAGAATTTCCCAGAGGCTGCTGTACATATCCTAACCCATTAACTGTGTAAAAGGTAAGATTCTCTCCAGTGTCAAACATGTCTGGTAAACCAGCTTTAAAAAGGCAAGAAGCTTGTCTCTGCTCAGCTCTCTTTTCCCCTTTGTCTGATGCTGTCATGCAGGCTCAACACTAAAATATTGTACTTTGTGGGTTTGCTGTGACACCGTTTGTCATTTTGGTGTTATCTTGTTACTCCTTGACTCTTTGTTCTACTGTGTGTTGTTTCTCATTGTGATGGATTTGGTCTTCTCTAAGAAATTAGGAAAGGATTTTAGTGGGATTAGACTGCTAACCATAAACCAAAGAATTTTCAAATCTCAGGAACTTGGTGTGCATGGTTCACTAACACTGAGTATCAGTATTTGCATTCTGCTTGTTTAGCAAAGAGAGTAATGAGGGAATGTTTGAGAGAGGTAAGATTCTATGGGGACAGACTGTCCTTAGACGTTGTTTATATTTATTTAGTTAATAAACTCACATGATAAAACAGTTTCAGTCTACATAAACTGTTTTTGAAAATTACTTTAAAAACATCCATGTAAGGTGAGTTTGGGTGCAGATGAGGACAGATCAGTACCTCAAGCATGCCATGTATATTCTAAGATTAATAGGAAAATCTTTCGGTGTGGTCCGATTGCATCATCAATGCACCCTGCCTATTGAGGCAACTTGCTTTTGCAGCTGTTTGATATAAATTCCTCGCATATGTCTTAGTCCAGTTGGTTTATTTTTATAAACAATAAATAGCCCAACATTCCTGCAGTGCTTCCCTTCCCTGGGACAATCCCATGGAGCCATTTGCCACGGGGACGGTGGCTGAGATTAGTGGCGTTTGCACAGATGGCGGCCATCGTTTGGGAAATCTCATAAATAGTGGAACACGTGGACTTTTTCCTCCCCCTTCAACATGATCACAATAGATTATGGGGGCCTACAAATCACTACCAGATGATATTAAGTTGCTTTGATAACACTCTGGGTCCCTTCCGGTGTGATATTTTTCTTCATTAGAAAGGATAGCTCAAGCACACCAAATCCTCTTACTCTTTTCTCAAAATTTATAGATCTCAGTCTCTAAACTAATTGTTAGTTGCACAGCATGCCTTAAGCTGTGCCCAGACAGAGCAATTACATCCTCCAGCCCTGATTAAAGGCACAGAGGAAACAGAAGTGCAAAGAAAATGAAACACTCTTGGCTGTTTGGGCAGAATGTCATTGCTGTTGTTTGCCTTTTTTGACATTTGTTGATAAAAGTGAGAAAGGAGGTCAGTTATCCATCACTGACCCTTGTTCAGTGCCAAAGATGTGACAGGCTTGTCTCAGGCTACTGACTCCGTTTATGAAATTATAAACAAAAAGGGGTTTCTAGGCCTATGTGCTTCTTTTCTATGAGCAGCTCAAGAATTTCTCCATTTCCCCCCTGCTAAATTATATTTCTTTCTGCGCCTTTTAAACTCATTTGCTTCTTTGTCTGCCTAAAACCACAAATGTCTTTGTTCGTGAATGAGCAGAGTTGTGCTGTCATAAAAGCTCTACAAATTACCTTGAACAAGGAAAAACTCACATTCAAATATTTCTTCATATTCAGGCATCTCTTATAAAATGTTTCTCACCTGTAAACTGCAGCTTCTAAAAGGTGTGCTTTCCTTTTGTGATTTGCAGTAACTTTATGGCTGACTGTATGCTTAAACAGTCAATATCAAGATTTTCAAAGGAAAATGGGAAAGCACTATTTGCTTTCACCCAGTGTCTGAGGTCATCATGCCCAGGTTTGTAAATGTGAAGCAGAAGTACTTGTTTTTAAAGTGCTGAAGTGGTTTAAAAATCATATACAAGCATCTAAAAATCAGATAGCAGAGAGCAGCAAGTTTCTTGCATTAAATCTAAGCTTGTGTTTTCAGTGACATCTCTGCTGATGTTTCCAGTCTGCTGGGAGTTATCTATTTCATAGAGCAGTTTGTGGAAAAGGCACTGTATTGTATTTTAAATATTTTAGCCAGGACTGCCAGACACTTCACATCTTGAAGTCTTTGTTTACTGAGTTTCTCTAATTGCTTTACATGATACTCTAGCACTGCTTCTTACTAAACAGATGGGTTGTACAGGAGATGAAACCATAATCTCATGGTGTCTGTAAGGAGTCAGAAACAAACAGCTTAAATATTTTTGAAAGTAAAAATATATTTCTTTTTCCTATTTTTTTTCACTTCATATTCTGTTTTCTCCCTGTTTAAGACATGGAAGGATTTTCTATTAAATGACCACACCCAGTCTCAGTGTTTGAATGTCTGATAAAGTCAGATGTATACAATAGTCCATAAGTAACAGTGGTGTGTCCCATCCACCATGACTGAACAGAAGAGAAGCTTTCAGCAGTCACTGTCTCTTAAAAAAACCAAACATCAAAGAAGTTCAGTGAACTTGAAATTATATCAGGAAGTAGATCAGACAAAACCTTACTTGTGTGCATCTGTAGTTCCCCAGTTCTGTGCTTTTAAGTGGATTTAGTTTCAGATATTCTGTCTGTGGAAACTGTATACTTGCAAAACTGCAGGTCACTCCCCCATGAGCCTTGGTCCCATGGACAGTTTTATTATTGCTGTTGAAGGCTCACTGATCAGGTATTAGTAGAATAATACAGTAAATAAACAGCATGTAATAAATTAGAGCTTCTCACTTTGATGTCTTTGTTTAACCAGTTTTTTAATTGCTTTATGTGATACACTGGCACAGATGGCTTAATGGTGCAAAGCTTGGTTGCACCATGGATCAAATCTATAATCTAATGCTGGTTGTAAAACGTAAATACCTAAATAAATAAAAAGCAAGCAAAACAAACTAACAAACTATTTAAACAAAGTGCTTATGGCCTAAGATCCCCACAAAACTGCTGTAACTAATGATTGAACATTGCCAGCATGGGAGTCAGTGTGTTAAGACCCTACAGAGGAAAGCAAGCATGAAACCTTGTATTCCATTCCCACAAGAAGCAGTGATAAGCAGAAACCTATTTTCAGGTGCAGTGAGTTTCTATCCTTCTCAGATAATCAGAATTATAAAGACTGATTTAAGATGATATTTGCTAAATGCAGACTGTCTCATGCTTGAAGTGATCCTTAAGCCAGATCCCTCAGAGCAAAGATGTGCTCCCTTCCCACTGTCTTTTTACCAGTCATCAGTAACCAGTGCCGCTGGAGAACCCTGAAAAAAAAAAAAATCCAGTAGCCTTTTTTCCAACCTTAACTGACAGATAGAGCTGTTGAGAGATGTGAAGAGATGTTTCCTGTTTTCCTGGCCAAAGGCCTCATAGATTTGCCTTGTATTCCTTTCTATAGCGTGCCTATGCATGTGTTGATCTGTGCAGTTCAGAAATCACAGAGGGAGTTTTTTGGGTAGACAGAGGGAGTGAAAACTCCATTTTTTCTGTTCCCTTGTTGTTTAAGAACCTTGCTAGGAAAAGGAAATCCACTTTGACATTCTGTTTTCAAGGTATCTATAAATTATTTTCTGGAACATTTCCTGAAATAAACAGAATGCACAAGGTCTGACAGCTCTCCACATGTGCTTTTGGTGCAATGGGTGAATGTAACTACTGTTCCTGTAAGACCAGGCAGAAGTGAGACATTACATGCCATGTGGGAGAGGCTGTTAACAAATTGGTGGAAATGGTTACGGTTTTCAACTTGTCAAGCATCATTTTCTTAGCTTGATGACACCTTGTAAGACCAATAAATAATTTATGGGGTATCTAAATGTTTCAAATAGGAGTTTAAGGACTGGAGGAAAGAGGTCTAGGGTCTCATAGTTAATCCTATTCGAGCAGCTTCTTATTAAAACAGCCCTCCACAAATTGATTACAGCTGCAATCCCTTTTAAGAAGGATTATTTAAAAATCCCAATTATAAAGACTATTTGTAAAGAGTAAAATACTTAGTGTCAGTTTTGCATGGAGACTGTGGCTTGACTCAGTTGGCAAAGTGGGTTATCCTTTTCCTGCCTTTCTTTTCAGGAGAATCTGCTCAGAGTGGGCATTTCAAACAGTGGCTTTAACACAGTTGCTGCAAAGGAGTTTAGTTTCTTTTCTTGCTGCTTGTGTTCCCTGGCTGCCTCTGCTGGCCCACCTCTGCTAGGCTCTGGCTTGGCCTTTGCCTCCTTTTGGCTCTTCTGCTCAATTTCATCTGACACAAAGAACTGATATTTAAAGTTCAGCCTAATTCAAGACTTGATCTTGAGATCTTTTAATAGCGTTTCCTCCAAAGGTCACATCTTCATTCTTAGAATTCTTATCTACAACCTACAGTAAATATGAGTGAAACTGATGGAAACAAGGGTTAATATCACAGTGTTTTGTCTCATTTTAGGTGCCTAAGACCACTTCTGAAAAGCTTCTTTGCACCATTCTGATGACATAAGGAGTAATAAACTTACTGATGAACACAGTTTCACAACTGTTTTGCAGCTCTGGAACCATGCAAAGGAACAAGGACAGGTCAATGGATTTGATTCTGGGGTCTACATCTAGAAACATTTCTAAAAATCTGACTATGCCATTTTATTTTAAAATGCTCTAGTGAGTTCAGAGGGGTTCATATAACACACTGTGACTAAGACTATTTTCCTTACAACTGACCTTTATGATAGATCATGTTTGCATTTTCAAATAAGATGACATCAGTTGCACTCTCTCAAACAAGCAATGCCCCTTCTGAAACTTTAGTCACCAGAGACTGTTGCTTGAACTGCTGTGACAAAGCTTATTTTCTTATGGCAGTAATGTTTGAAAGAGTGTATATTAAATAAATATTTAAGAACAGTCTTAGAAAGAGAGTTGTAAATTTGTAAACATGAGTACCTAATCAAGAAACTTAGAGTCACTTAGAGATTTAGTCAGGGACAGAAACATACCCTATAGCCATTTATCTAATCAAAATTAACCAAGTACTTAAAGGGTGAACACTTGTAATGAGCTGCTTGAGTATAAGCTGGCAACCACAAATAATTCTCTGAATACAAATACTCTTTCAAGGAAAAGCTGAACTGCTTCTCAGCAGCTAGTAGATAGAAAAACAAAAAACAGGTGGCATTTACCAAATAAACTCTGCATCTCACCCAGGTTTGCTGACCATGACAAGAGTGATAAACACAAACAATACTTCCTTTCATAGATAAAGAAAAAGAATAGCTGAGTAAGAAAGATGCTAGGTTGGGCAATTTCTATTCAGGTCTCTATTTAATTACACACTCACCATTTTGTTTTAGTCTCACTGCTTTACCCTTGTGTTTTATTCTGAGATCTTAGGGTTGCATTTTTGAAGGCTGAAATCAGCTCCAATTAATTTTAGCAGGAGTTAAATGCGAGCCTGAGAATTGCTGTCCGTGTTTGTATTCACACATGAGTTTGTGTAGGTACAGCAGCTCCCTCCTTCAGACAGGCACTGGGAGGGGGCACCGACTGATGGTGGGGAAGCATGGGAGTGAAATATTTCACATCTGGCACATGGGGTATAAGCATCTCTCCTGCTAGGCAGGTATGATTAGTGCTGTGTCAGGTTGTTCCTGCTTGTGCTTATGCCCCCATTTTTGTTTAACTACTGTATGGATGTGGCAACATCTTATTCATCAAACTACAGAAAGGACTGTTAGAAGTCTTCTGAAGTGTGCATTTCACTTTGGTATCATTTTCCAAGTAGGGTTAGGGGAAGAAACATTAAAAAGGTTATTTGGTTTTTTTTTTTTCTTTCTGAGGTTTCTGTTAGTTTCAGAGAAGATGAGAAGACAGTGCTAATAAACCTTTTAGTCTAGCATCTCACTGCTCTGTGGGCTGCTCTGTGGGCTTCTTTCTGCACAGACATACATATCTGCACACGTGTATGCATCTATTTCACAGGAATATCTACTCATCATTCCTTTTACAGTAGTTCCAACTTTGTGCTACATGTGCTGAGCTGTAAAGTATTAAGCCTTGTAATCCCTCAACCCCTTAGATGTGGTTTGCTGGGGGGGGCAGGGCTGTAAATCCATGGTGGCAAACAAGAAAAGCCTGAAGCTGTGAGCAAACAGGAAACAAATGATCTCAATCCCAGAATGTAAACTGTCATTGACAGAGATGCATGAAAGAATCATAACAAGGAAACCTGCTGCAATTTTTCATCCAGTTACCAGCCAAATCACTGCCATTACACAGAAGAAGAAAGCTGCCAGCCCACCACTGACATGGCAGAGTTCTTGTTGTGTGCACAAAGCAACCATATAGCCTGACTGGCATTTACTCCTTTTCATGCTTGCAGACTGATAATTATTGTGCACTGCCTCAAGCTTGCAATTAGAGGCCACCAAGAAACAAAAAATAGCTGAATTTCAAGATTAAGCCTTTTCCATGACGAGTCATATTTTCCCAGCAGGAAATATGTTGTTGCCAGTAAAAACAGAATTCACCTATGCTGTACTGGTACCAGATTAAAGCCATATTAGCTGCAGGAACAAATGGCAAATTTGCATATAATAAAAAGTAATAATAACTGTCATTGTGACTGGTGTCACAATGCAGCTTTTAAAGGGGGATGAGACAAAACACTGAGCAGCCAAGAACTTGTAATTATACATTCTATAGTAATTTTGCAGTATGGATATTCACTCTGTGTTTTAAGCACATTCTCATTCTCCCAGACTTTTCTCCTATCTCCCAAAGCCTGCAGTTTAAGTTCATAGGAGATACTTCACTTCCTTTATTGCATAAAAAATGTGCCCTGCTAAGCACGTGCCCTGTTTGGCTCACTTTAAGTGGTAGGCAGAGGATAGCATGTTACTAAAGCATTAGAGAAACCCTTAGGACAAAGTGGAATACATAAAGAAGACTTTGAGGAACGTTAAAGAGAAGGTTTTGAGTTTCTTTTTTACTTTCTCATTTTATGACTTTGTCTGTGTTGTATAGTGATGACTAAGATAAGTTGCTTTGGAAAAATCAGAGCTGCTCTGCAATAATAATCAAATCAGTCTATATATGGATGTGTTCAGTGGTATGTTTATTGTAAAAATACATTGTTTTCACTTAATGGAGGACTTGAAAGGGGAAAATAGAAGGAGAAGGAATGGTCCAAGCTGAAACTTCTTGGCACACCATTAAGAATCATTTAGGAAAGTTCTATCAGCTCTGAAGGTTCCTCTTCAGCTGATTGAACCAGGGCAAGAAAAGTCCCACAAACACAGGAGAAAAAAGAAAATAAGTAGATGGTAGATTTCAAAGGAGGATCTGTTTAGAGGTGGGATTTTATGGCTCAGGAGAATTTGACTGAGGCAGAGCTGCTGTCTGGGAAGAATCAGGATCATCAGCTCAGCTCGTACTGCTAGAAATAGCACACATGTAAATATCATTTTAAGTAATACTTATTTTTCAGAAGGCTGTGGGATCACCATTTATTGCTGGATGCAATCTGGAAAGATGAATCATGATTGCTTGGGCTCACTGGACTTTCTGAACAAGAGAGCTAGATTTTGGAACTCATCGTGTAAGTCCAGTTCTGGTCTGAGGGTGTTGTTTCTGCCTTGTGGATAATTTACAGTAATTAATAGCTTGCAGAAAATTAAAACATCTCATTAAGAGGTTTGAATAAGTGTCTGACTGGATGTTCAGCTGAGGTTGGTTAGGTAGGATGGAACAAACCCACTCTTCTAAAGCTGCCCCGTGAAACTTCCTTGAGTGAAGGGAAATGCAGAAAGTAAAGGGCAAACATCTAAAACTTGTGCCATAAAGGCATTTTATACTTCAGTTGCTTCTGTGACTATGGGTTTAATGCACCACAGAGATCATCCTTGGCCAACCATGAGACCACTACCCAGGTTTTCAGATGGCTTCAGATGCACCTGAAGGTGCAGCAGGGATGAACACAGGGTTCAAATACAATGTGGATGCTGCCAAGAAATTAGACTGAGGCAGAAATACCTGTGTACTGTGATATTTGTTCCCTGCAGCTTTCTGTCCTGCTTGCTTTCATAATTGCATGGGAGCACTCTCACATCATAAACTTTATTAATACAAAAATAGCTGTGAATGGTCAGTCTGGAATTTGGGGGAGAGGGGTCTGTGTGTGTCGAGGGGGGTGTATGGAAGGAAGCAGAGTTTGCTCCTCACAGGTAACCTTAGCTCCTTACCTCTGACCCTTGTAGGATAGCTTCAGGTGTTTGAAGAGCTCATATGTATATATTTTATCTATCATCTGGTGTTTTCATACATGGTTATTAAAACATTTTGAGAAGCAGCTGTATCTGGGGGAAAGTAGACATGGCTGCAGTTTGAAGCAGCTGTTGGGCATCTGAAAAGGCCTCACTTTTCCCTCACTGATGACTTACACTCTCCTTCCATCCTGGCTGCCTGCTCCTTTTCCTATTTAATCTCATGAATAGAGCCAAGCATTGTCCCTTAAGATGCCAGCCTGGGAGAGGGTTCATCTACTCTCTTTGCTAAGTAAGAGTGCCTCACATGCAGCATGCTGAAGATCTTACCCCTGTCCCTTGGGAACAGCAGGATGCCCAATTTCCCCCAAGGTCATTCTGTATGCTCAGTGAGACCTTTTTCTGCTCCTAGTCTTCAATTCAGTGTATTATTACTTATTTTAAAATCACTGAAGTCACCTTTGCAGTCATGATTTTGAGTCATCAATTCACTGTAATGCCCTGACATAATTTGCCATAAAATCCGGGTGTGAACTTAATAAATCTAAATGTACTCTATAACAAAAAACCCTCATGAAGTATTGATGACGAGGCAGGATTTATTCCTCACATAGCTGCCTATACACATGAAGATATGCAGTAATATGTACATATACAAACATACATGTTATTTACATATAATCCTAGACTAGACCAAATATAAGGTTTTTTGCATAAATCTTAACTTTGACTCTCAAAATGTCCAGCAGGTTTTTCCCATGACTTCTTCCTATCTCTCACAAGTCACTTTTTTTGCTCATCTCCTGTTCCCATGAAGACAGTGTGTAGCAGAGTCAGCTATTACAAGACTCATCAGCTTCCTGTCTCGACATCTGACTTTTCCTTCTCCCTTTAGTCTTAAAAATGCACATTTCACTGTCATCCTGAAACTGCTTAGGATATGGTCACAATTATAGCACCATGGCACTCAGCAGCAGATGGGAAACTGCCTCCCAGAAAGAGGTAAAATCAGTGTATTTTCTATACAGGAGAGAGATTGGAACAAAATTTGTTATTTCCCACTTGAGAGAGCTGTCCAGGAGATCCTGCTATTCTGAGTCTTTCAAACTCAGATGATGGCCTCTCTTCAGTCCCTGCAGTATACTCTGGAAAAAAAAACAAAAAACAACAAACAACAAACCCACCACCTTTTTCTTGATGGACTCAAGAGATCTGCTGTGAGGGAAAAGAAGGACATGGCTCCATATTGTGACCTGTATTTTATAATTTGGGACGCCAGAGTGTAAAACCAGTAACACTGGTGTGCGAGTGGCTCAGCAGACTTGGGAGCATCAAATGGTGGAAATGCCACCTTTGAGTTGGTTGATGAAATGTAACCCATCAGAGTAGAACCTTTTCAGGGTTTTTTCAGCTTTTCAAGGTTGGGAAGAATTCTTGCTGAGGATGCCTCGTTGCCCAGCACTGATGCCCATGCTTTGTGACCATAATTCTCTTTACAGACTGTTGGATGCAACCACAGCTGAGCCATGTGACAGGTTCACACGAAAACCACACATTTCAGGCTCAGGAGAAATGGGAATGATGCTTTGCTTTGAGGTATTTGCTTTTGAATGGGAGTGGTACAGATCACAGTAACATCTTACAGAGCATAATACTCTTACTGTACTTAATTAATCATAGTGGTTTATAGGATAGCAAATGGATCAGTTCTTCCCTCCCCCACTCCTCAAGTAGTGACTGATGCATTTTTTGTCATTAAATTTAGCCAATATATAATATTTTAAGGTTGCATCCCTAAAGGAATAATTTTGTAATTCTACACCTGTGTAAATAAAAAATACATGTGTATATATTTGCACACGTGAAGACCTAATTTTCATTTCAATTTATACCAAGACAGGTCCCAGTGAAGCTGTAAAGTGAAGTTGGTTTGGGCCTGAGTGCTTACTGGAAAAAAGAAAAAAAAAACATTTTTTGTGAGAGCCTAGCCTATTCAGTGGGATTTTACATATTAAAATTTCACCCATTCCAGAACAAAAAATGGCTTTGAATTTTTTGATATGAAAAATAATCAGGCATATACAGTTACAATGTATTTACTTGTATCATTAGACTTACCTTTGGCACAATAATATTTCAGCTCTACTAAATTGCTGTATCTCTAAACTGAATTTTTTAAATTGTTTGGAATAAATTGCAAGGTTCTTCTCCATGACACTGACTTTATTGTTCTGCCAGGATGTCTTCTTTTGTCATAAAAACAATAACTTAGTGTAAGTAGTACTTTTTGGGTTTACTAATCAGACAGACTAATTGTATCTTTTAATCTGGGTCAATCTGCTCTTACTTATTATAATTTGGCTCCAAATCCCCCCCCCAAATGAGGAACATTTGCAAATAATTTAGTGTCAGAAGCACTCTTATATAAACACTACAAGAATTGCTGAAAGGGCCAGGAAAAGATCTCTCTAATTTTGAATCCAAGTGTCTAATATATTTTGTAAAAGGAATATATTGCTTTTCTTAAACCTTGGAGGGAACTTGGATGTGTGGGTGTCTGTGTCTTCAGGTGAGCACATAAAAGGACTGGATAAACAGTTAAGGAATGGGGTCTTTCCTTTATTTACAAAGCTGAGACTGTCTAGACAGGGCACTTTTCCTGATTCAATCTACCAACTGAACTTAGAAAGACCATACTAATATTCGATTTTAGCTTCATCACCATGTCTGTACAATCCTTGCTTAGATTGCTAACCAGGGTGATTATTGCTTACTGAAACTGTTAATGTTTTGGTTGGATGTTTGTCTTCTCAAAAATGGACTGAAAGATTTTTCCCTGTAGGCTATTGAATTTTCATTGCATGTTAACTGTTTAGGTTATTTTCCAACTCCACACCATCCAACAGTGAGAGAAAGCAGCAGCCACATATTCAAATTTCTCATGGAAACTTTGAAATTCACTTGGTACTTTTTATGTCACAGGAGGCCCTTTGTTTCCAAACCAAGTCTGAAAGTGGCTGTGCCTTAGGACAGTACCAGGCAGCTGCTCTCAGGAAGCAGTGACTTGGTGGTATCAACACAGGAAAGCTTCAAAACAAGGTTGCAAAAATATCTGTTCTTCTCAGCAGGTTGGAAGTGCAATCATAGCTGCATGAGGAAATATTTTTCTTCAGGTTGAAGGATGGTTTTATCATTCACCTGCATAAAGAAGTGCTTCAGTCATACAGACTAAACTGTTTGTTATCAAGTCCAAAATTATGCCCATGGTTTCACATACGTCCTCCTGATAAGGAAAGGTCTTGAGAAAATGTGCTTTGCCATAAATTATTCCTTACAAGGGGAAAAGAATATTTCAAGGGGTTTTTTTGACAAGTACAATATAAGAGATTAGTTCATTTGAGTAGAGAGAGTGCTTAAAAATGCAGCTGCGTGCAGATTTCTTAAGAAACTACAACTGACAATTGAAGAGGAAACCTAAAACAAGATTACAAAAATTAATCAGTTGGCACAGAACGGCTGACATTAATGTGTGTACTTCTTTGTTTTGAAACTAGACTGTGGAGGAGTTTTCTTATACGGAAAATTTCATCTACTTGTACTTGTCTCCTCACACAGTCAAATATTTTGTGAGACAGATCAAAAACCCTCTTTGACAAGCTCATTCCCACGCTTCTCCTTTTTAACCTGTTTTTTTTTTTTTTTTAATTGGGTTTCTCCTCTTTTCCTGGAGACTTCTTCAGATAAAGAAAACTTTGCTTGAAATCTATTTTAGTAGCTCTACATCTCTTGGGCAACCAATACTTGAATGAAATATGGAAATGGAATTTAAAAAAATATTAAGGGATGGAATAAAGTAAGTTCCACTAGCCCATTAGAGGAGTTTAGGAGCATGGAAAGAGTGTTGAGGCTGGCATTGGGCAAGGCAGTCAGGAGGAGATGGTTCTTGGATGAGCTGTTGATATATAAACTCTGAGCTCTACCCTGAAATGCTATCAGAGATTTCTCTCATACTCCTGGTTCTGGTTTTTTTACTTTACATAAAATGTAATATTTCTTGGAAAAACCTTTGGTCACAGTACAAAAAATGTGAAGTGACTGAGTGTGTGTAAATTTCCTTCCATAAGAGATTAAAGAAAAATGCTATAACTGAGCATAAAGTTTGAATGGGTAGACTTGCTCAGTTAAGCACTAGGCTACATGGGGAGCTGTGCAAGGGGCTAATATGCTGTCTGCTTTATGAAGTGCTGTGATAATTGACAATGGTTACATAGAAAGAGTGCAGGGAGTTGCAAGACTGCATTAATTAATATGCACTGTGAGCAGCACCCATCACTCAGGATTGAATATTTATGAAATTTTCTTTGCATGTATTTTTTTTCCTATCCACCTTTGCATTTACAGAGTCTCTTTTATCTAGTGATCTCAAGGAACTTCTTTTGAAGCCTTTTCTCAGGCTGATTAGTTTCTCACAAGTGGTGCCCTTGCAGCTGGCAGGTGAGGCATCACCAGGTGAATACTGGTGCCCACTGAGCAGCCCACAGAATTCAAAGTAACCTGCAATGGAAGTGCAATCAATGTAATTTCACTGATCAAGAAACAGACTCCAAACAAGTGATTGTCTCGTTCTTCAGAAGGGATGTCTTCCAAAAAATGTAGGAGTTTGTAGAATAACCCCAGTTTCTTCTCTCCTGTTTTGTTCTCCAGTCCTAGACCTCAAATTCACTGAAAGGCTTGCAAACATTGGAACAGTTTGTCCAGGAAGTGAAGTCACCATCCCTGGAGGTATCTAAAAGACATGTGGATGTGGCATTTAGGGACACAAAGTGGTGGACTTGGCAGTGCTGGGGTAATGGTTGGACTTGATAATCTTGGAGGTCTTGTCCAAACTAAACGATTCTGTGTTTCTAATTCAGCTTCTGTTACTTCTCTTACACTGACACAGGAGTTATGCACCCCTATTTGTGAACATATTGGCAAACAGTGTTATTTTGCTGTTGGGTTTTAATTGTCCTGCTTTGTTGCAAATGGTGTTTAAAATAATTAGAAAAACCTGAGTTCATGAGCTTTGTTTGATATATTCTGTAAAGCCAAGTATGATGCATCTTTATGCATCTGCACCATGTAACTGGCCATTTTGTGAAGAAATAAATCTGTATGGGACATGTATAAACTCTTCTTTTGGATGAGTCTTATCAGCAAATTTGTGGCCCCATTTCAAAAATAAACACCTGGATTGTCATGAGTACTTATTATAAACTGTAGCTATTTGAGACAGAAAACTATTTATATCATAACCAGAGGCTGCTGAAGTATTCAAACAAACCTTCCATTGATTTCTGTGGAGTTCCAAATTTTAAAATGTCATTTTTCTGCCCTATCATGGTTATTTATTGTCTTTAGGACCTCAGAAGTACGTAACCAAGTGGTTCAAAGTCAAATCAGATAAATATTCATGGGAAATATGTCCAAATCTTAAAGAATTTCTTTTAAAACTTACCTTGTCTGTTTGAGTTTCAAAGTACTAAATATGATAAAAAAGCTAATTAAAATATTTTTATAGGTATTTTTGACTTGATTCTGTAATTCCTTTGAGGCTAGGCATGACTGAATATAAAGTTCCAATGGAAGACACACTCTTCTTTGCTGATCCAATTTCAAACTCTCTGCCTAATTGGTCTTTTATTCCCAGGCACATGTAATGAAAAGAGAGCATAATGTAGATGGGAATGGCTGAAGTGAGCCACGCATCCTAGTGATGAGGTATGCCTTTTCCTCCAGAGCCTTTTTTCTTTAAGGGGTAAAATAATCCAGTGATTACACAAAAATGTCATCTTTGACACTGGGTTGTTTTAAGCTTTTCTGATCATGCTAATCTTTTCTTTTTCTTTTTTTTTTCTTTTTCCCTATGTATGCAGCAATGTGGACCTGTGTTTTCCCCCCAGAGTATTATTCTCATTTGCTTTTAACATAAGGAAATCTGGGTTTCTTTGAAGAGAAGTCTGTGCTGATAGAATCTCAGGATGGCATAAATCTGTCAGTTGTATTAGCTCCTCTTTCTCTTGTACAGTGTGCATAGAGCAAATGCAGAAGTAGTACAGTTCTCCTCAAAGCCTGAAAATAATATTTTTAGGATCTTTGATTTCTGTAGTTCTCCCACCTAATATCTCCTTCAAAGTTTCGATTACTGCGCTGTGATAGGCTGCTTAGAAAAACCCAGGACAGATAAGATAGATCTAATTTCTAACCCTGACATCTCTGCCACCCATTCATTACTCTCTTTCACACTTCTTGCTATGCCCTGTGAAGGCAAATGTGTCACTTATATCTGCAATTTCTATCAGAGGGGGAAATAGTTGTATATTAACATCAGAGCCTTTAAAAAGTTGAGTAAATTGAGTACAGTTCAGAATCTCCTCACTTCAGGTTAATAATCAGCCTGGCAGGAGAGGATTGTTCTACCCATTTTCTAGGGAGTGCAGGCAGGTGGTGTATGCTCCTTGTGCTGTTGTTTGTTTTAAACACATTATTTCATCACCATTGTGTGAAAAGGCATCCTTTGCCTCTTCAGCCAGCTTAGGGAATGTTTGCAATCAAGCAGCTTTTGTTTTATAACGTAAAAGCTGTCTGTCCCAGCACTTTTGCATCACTCCTATTCTCCACAGTGACTCTCAGTGGGTAACTTAGAAATGTACAAGAATGTTCAGAACACATTTTGAAGAGAGAAGAGAATGAGAGAGGTGGGGAGAGAGAGAAAAAAAAAAAAGAGAAGAGAAAGAGCAACTCATCTAAAGTTACACCATCATCTTTAACAGCTGTGCACATATTAAAGGAAGTAATGGGGGAGTGAAGGTACTGCATATTTCAAAGCTGAACTGTTGCAGTAACAATAAGAAAGGGGGGATGTTGTACAGAGTTAGCCAAGTGTTTGAAGTACATTACCGTAAGCCAAGCCAATGAAGTGGACAAGATTTCTAGCATGCTGCAGTGGTGCCTCTGCGTACTTAATAACAGATGTTTGGTCTCTCTAGGCAGATAATTGTCCTGCTGTAAGGTTGGCTTGACCTGTGTGAGCAATACTGTGTACAGCACTGAAGCAGTAACAAATGATCATAGCTTTTCTCGTTTTACTGGTAGAATGCTTAGCCACGCTTCCTTTTAAGCACATAATTACTCCAAAGCAACTGGAGCCCATACATCCTCCTTGCCTAATGGCTCTGAGGCCATTTTGCTATAATTTATGGGGACAGGGTTCAAAGTTTTAATAATATTTGGATAATATCATTGCCAAAACGTCTTTGAGCTGTGATGAATAGAACGAGAGTGGGCACATTTTGATTCCGTGCATGACAGTGCGAGTGTTAACAGCACCATACTTTGTTCAACCTTTATGGAAACATTCACGAGCCAATTTGCTCATGAATTGTAGATATGAGCATGAAGAATTATAAACAGCAGTGGAAAACATACAGGGTTGCTTGTTCATAAGGCACTGTCCTGTTAGTGGCTCTTCTTTATGCAGATAAATGAATTGCAGAGAATACAAAAATGGTTTAAATAAACCCTTAGCAGATAATGTATTAGCACATCAACATAAAATACGCATGCACTGTGGCATGCTTTTGGATATTTATGTTTATACTCTCTGCTCAAGTGGCTCACTGATTTTTTGGCTTCCTATCATTCACCTAATAATTCCAGCATCCTAACTGCACCTCTGGGTATGTTTATCTGACAATCCAAGCTGTTCTTTGCTTTATGTGGCTTGCTGAAATTGGCTCACCAATTTGCTCTGCAAGTTGCTCCAGTGCATGATAGGTTAATGACGTTAATCAAAGCTAAATAAGAGTACAGACATGATCCTTTCATTGGAGTCACAGCCCAGCCCAGCCCAAAAGGTTCAAACAAGCCTACTGGGTAGGTGGCATGAGACCACAAAAATAGCACCAAAGTAAAGTGTCCCTAAAGCTCATGTGCACTTAGAGATTCATTCAGAGCCACCGACCTCTGTAGGAGCCTCTACTGATTTCAGCGAGGTTCAGACCAGCTGAAAAAAATGCTTCATCCTTTGGCTAAGAATATTTTTTTTCCTAGTTTGCTTGATAGAATATGAAACTTACTGTGTACAAACTGTGGCTAAACTCAGGAGATAATTCATCAGTCAGAGGTTAAGGATTTGTTAGGCAAAGAGCACAAGTATTTTTCCTTACACAAATGACATAAAAATGCCGATTTGTCCAGGCATGACAGCTGCTCTCAATGTTAACCAAAAAAAAAAAACCAAACAGATTTGAACAAGACTTGCTTTAAATGTTCCCAACAGTGATGGTAGCTAGAAACAATTTAATAAATACTCTGTTTAATTCCATTGCATTATATTCAAGCGATGCTTCATTTGATCAAAGGGGTGTTTGATTACAGAAATAATCAGCTGACACAGTCCCAATTCATTCTGGCCACTAAGTACTCATGTAGATGGCTAGAAGTGACATATGTGAGGGCTGGCAATTATTTCTGAAAAACTGCTAGGATGGCCTTAATTACAGTGGTCTGATTTTGTGTTTGATAGCCTTACTTGAAAATCTTAATGCTTATTATGAAATTTTAATGTTAATTTCTTGAAGATTCTTTTAAATATAAGCCCTAATTGGCTTGTGTAAATAGGGATTTCTTTTCTTCCATGGGTTGAACAGAGTTCACCAACTAAAATTATTTCTTCTGATTATGCTGAGGTCTAATGACACCATAACTTACATGTTTGCTAAAAAGAAAAGAAAAAAAAAAAGAGAACTAATATTTGTGGGATTTAATTAATTTTTCATTTTTCATAGAATAGCATGTACTCATATAAAAATGGGATTGTTAACTCCTGTGGTTATCTTAAAATAATGCCTGGACTATTTTATTTCTGTATTAAGCTGTTGACTAAGTCTTTAAAAACAGGTATATTTCAATATTGGCTTATCACTAGAAGATGAAATATATACTTTATTCTTCCTCCTCCTTATTCTTTTTCTACTTCAACTACAAAGCGAGTCTGGAAACCTTCAGCCTCAGAAGTTAAAAATACAACATCTCTGTATTTTTCTTAATTGCTTTCTGGAAAATCTATGATCTCTAAGGATGAATTGAGAGACAGGAATTATAAAGGCAGAAATAGTTTTACATTTTGAACAATTCCAACAAGGGGCTGAATATTCAACAACTGATAGGCCAAATAACAAGTTGTTAACTTCACAATGCATAGTCACGGAGTACATATGTGTCACTTTGAGCAAAGATTGAAAAGACATTAGAATTAGAGATTTAACAGCCAGTTTTGATTAAATCAAAACAATCAGAGTAGTTACATTTGCAACAGAATTAGGTTTAAAAAAAACCAGACTCAGAATACCTTGCCAGACCTCACATTTCAATCTTATTCAAGTGATTTATTTTATTTCAGGTGATACCTCTGAAAAATGTATGTTGCAGAATACTTGAGGACTCTTCTGGCAAAAAACAATGTATGTTTGATTATTTTGCCTCCTGTCTATGACTTAGAACAGTCAAGAGAGTCAGAGAAATGCTGATGCTTGCTTTGTTGTAGAGAGAATTCCATCATATTTAAGTGAGGTAATAGGAAGTCCTGATTTTTTAGGTTATGTTTGATTGTTATGCCTCAATGGATTAGAAAAGGAACACAGAAATAAAGCCATATTGTCCATTTCTAAAAATTGAAAATGTTTGCATTGAAATCTGTAGAAACCAGCTCCAAAAGTCTCTTTTTCTCATTTCATCAATTCACATACAGTTTGTCAGTACTTCCTTTGATCAAAAACATCCACTCCTCACATGCACCAC
The DNA here is from genome assembly GCA_013399225.1 of Rhipidura dahli. Classification (NCBI taxonomy): domain Eukaryota; kingdom Metazoa; phylum Chordata; class Aves; order Passeriformes; family Rhipiduridae; genus Rhipidura; species Rhipidura dahli. Next base: position 420,117 of record VXAC01007103.1, on the reverse strand, counting down.
AAAACACAGGGATCTGTCCCAGGACAGAATATGGCAAATAGAGGACATGGCAGTGTAGAAGCCTGAAAGCCTCAAAAATTGCACTATGCCACAGGAAGAGAATGGGTTTATGCACAAATAACTGTGTCATACACCACCATCAATAGCTGGAGAATGCTATTTCCAATTTATTTGCATCCCTGGACCGATTGCATTATTGCTCATTGGAGAACTGCTGATATCTGTTTCCAAATCACATCTTGTGAATGTCCCAGAGATGCACTTTAATATCATCATATGAAGAGAAATTAACTCCTCTATTGGTATGACACCAACCCTTTATCCTTCAACCTGTCTTCTAACCAGGAAAGGTGCACTCCACACCCCACAGAGGGATCTCTTACCAAATACATCAAATAAAAAGCCTGAGAGAACTCCCCAGAGTGCAGAAGATGTGTCTATAGGACTTCTCAAAAGGTGTAACTTCTAATTTAGGTCAGGAGCTCCACAACTCAGTAGATTGTGGACCAAATAATCCCAGCCCACCTTCCTAGAGGAAAAGTGCTATCCCCAGATCCCACTGAGTTTAGGGAAAGCTAATGAAGAACGCTTGGCAAACTCTCAGGAGCTCTGTGGATGTGACAGTTTTGGATTCACAATCAAGGTCTATTCAAGACCCCCATGCCCAAAAAAATTTGGGTTGAAATCTTATGAGAATGGTCATTCTTACAAAATGTCTGAAACCTGCCATTTTTTATTCGATAGAAAATGCATTCTAAAATACAGCCATGATTCTCAGTAATTTCCATCACTGGGGGATCCCAGCATCTCCTGTGTTAGCCTGAAACTTCTACCCAGACAGAGCTCTCTCCATGCTTATTTATGAAATGGCTATCTAATTTGGCTGGCATGAACACAGTGCAGATTGTCCCAAAACTGTGCACAAATGATCAAGGTGGATATTTTTTTTTATTATTAATGTTCCCCATTTATCTTTTTTCGTCTTCCCATTAGGCTTCACTTCTAGCCCTAAAAATTCGTGCTGTAAGTTGATGGCAAAAGGAAAACTTCAGAGATTTACATTGTTTCGTGCTAAAAGATGTTGGATTCGGGAAGACTACAAAGTATTTACATTTTACCTTAGATAGGATTAGACTGTTTTGCCTACTTCTAAATTGTACACCTCTCCAGGTACGCTTCTAATTCCTGCTTATCACCTCGCTGTGCAGCAGAATTTGCGGTGACCTGCTTCCTCTAATTGAATGGGAGCTCTATTCGATCTCCCTGTCCTTTAATTTAGCTCTCCCACCTAGAACAATGGGTGATTAACACAAGTCAAAACAAGAGCATAAAGGAAAAAGGCAGCACAAGCCGCCTTGGTGCAGCTGCTCGACTCCACTGTTTGCCTGCTGTGTAGCAGCATGTTACGGTCACTGCCAAGCCTTGATCTTCTCTCTCTGTGTCAGTACTCCAAGGATCCATCCTTTAAGCAGCACAGATCACACAATCATACATTGTTGGAGAACTTCAGTGTCACTTCTAAGCAATACAGATCCCGCAACTTGGAACAAAAGTGAATTAAGCAGAAATACACAAATGATGTTTTAAGGTTGCTGTTTCTGTTGTCACCAATGCTCTTTTTTTCCTTTAAGTTGTTGAAATGCTTCTCAGCCTATTTGTCAGATATTTCAGTTTTAAGGTTTTGGGTTTTTTCTGTTTCATCTTGGTCCTTATGCCAGCATAATATCTCATCAAACTACCCTACTCAGATCAGAATATGTTTGAAATCTTATTTTAGGACGTTTGCACCTTGATGCTGGAAATTACCCTTTAACTGCATATAATTCCTAGAAAGTTGCTTTGATGCAGTTTGTTTTGGTGCTGACCCAAAGTAATATAATAGCAATGAAATGAAACACAATGATTTAAATTACTTTGAATCAAGCTCAGGAAAGTATGCATAAAGTATTAGCATTGATAGTGACCCTTCTAAAAACAAATGGAAAGAAAATATTTCAGAAGGATTAAGCCATTAAGCTGTGCAGAATTTACTTTAAAAAGCTTATAAAGCCTATAAATATAATTTAAAAGAAGAACATTTAAGTTGATGCAAACTACAAAAGGTTGTAAGCAGCTGTCTGGGTGCCTGTGCAGATCTCTGCATAGACAATAAGGTGCAGCCTGTCCCACAAACTTTACCATCTCAATCATGCAAAGATTTAAGCACTAAGTCTATTGCACTTCTGAATAACAAAGATATTAAATCTATCACCAAGGACAGTCTGCTGCTTTTAAATTATGCTGGATAAACGTCATGGTTTTCTTTCCAGTCTCTGAAAGCACACAGTGCTGTTACTCGGGCCAAGACCAAAGACCACTAAGGGCAGTAAATGTCTTTTCCTTGCATAAATAATCTTTGTTCCAAACCCTTGATTTTTTCCTTCAAAACCTGACATATTTCATATACACATAATATGACTCCTTTAAAAAAAAAACCCAGAACTCTTTCATCTCTGTAGATAAATCACCAGGTTTCTGAAAGGACAGGGTTACTCGATAGTCCCCACTTGAAATGAGTCTCTGCATACCTGCTATGATTCAGTGTTTAGAAAACAAACAGATAGGGTTAGATCCAAACAAAGGATTCATTTTAATAGTAAACATATTTAAGAGGGTGCCTGCCTAAATGTGAATTGTTTAGGGGATGGATTACCATTTTGCATACATTTTAGAGCTCTGAGAGAAGCCATTAAGGGATTAACACCTCCGATTTATGAAAATGCAAGGATGATAAAGAAACAATAGGGGTGACAACATTGTGTAAACGACATTGATTCATTTCAGAACAGGGCTGTTAACTGCTGGAAATGAAGAAATAAATGGAACAATGGATAGATGCTTTTACCAGCTTGTCATTAATTAGCAGTGAGCACAATTCTTTTATTGTCCTTTTTGAAAAATACAAAATTGGTAGGAAAATACAAGCACTGAGCAAATAGATTACTCTGTGTCACTAGGCTGACATCTGCATTTTCTTTCTTCTCTAATATATTTTGGTTTTAAAATGATATCGAACTTTTAGCCTGGCAGCAAGCCCAAATTTTGCCTCCTTTGAAATTCCTAAAAAGATGTGTTTTCATCCTTGAAACCTTCCTGCTTTATAAAAGCATAACAAAAGCCACGATTTGAGAAAGGGTTAATAAATGTTAGTGAATCCCCTGTAACACAGCTTGGAAGCACAAACACCAGTTCAATGCACTATTCTGCTGACCTATTGCATCCGATCAACTGCGGTTTTATTTCTAGCAGTGCCAGCAGGTGGGAACTGCCAACATGTTTCTTTGGAATCGTAAAGAAAGATCGTCTCAGATGGAGAATTAGCTGGAAGTAAGTGAGGTTGTTTGGCACAGATCTAAGCAGGGACAATGCTTGATTATGGCTATCACTCTCCAGCTGCTGTCAGAATGTTAAGTTTGCTTTCTCGAGGCCTGACATCTAACACATTTCTTTTTCTAATTAGTATCTGGTACTGTAAGATGCTGATATTTTACTGCATGTCAGATGTGCAGGGCTGAAATACATCACTATACTCAGGCACGTGTGGGTGCTAGGAATTAGGTTTTTTACCTCTCATAGTGAATTCAAGGCATCTCTCCACTTTAAAAAAAGCAATGTAGGTGGAGAAGTTAGTGTGGATAAACCTTCAGTGCTGCTGCCCGAGAGAGGACGCAGAGTGAAGCAGACGAATCAAACAGCAGCGAGGCAGAGTACACTGAGCACTGCCTGCATTTTCATCAGCATATGCAGGCAATGTTCTGTTCATGAATTCTTCCTCACCCCAGCAGCAGGGCAAGGTGCTTCCCAGCTGCAGATGGGAGGGCACAGGGTATTTACACCTTGCTAAAGGAGCAGCAGCCCTGCCCACACACTGAGGTAAATTAATTAAGCTCGGCACTGTTAAAGATTTGCCATTTTGCCCCCTGTATAATGGCACTGTAGGTGAGGAGGGGTCAGGATTCTCACCTGTGTTGAGTCTCACACCCAGCCTGGCAGGAGCAGTGCAGGAGCTGATGTGAGGATGGAGATGTGACTGGAAACATTAAGATCCCAGCCAATGCTGGGAACAGAAACCTGCTCCGTCTTCTTCACTGCAAAACTCTGGGATAATTTGCTGTATGGCTAAGACAGTCTGTGTGTTTGGGTTTTCTTTGGGGGGAGGATGTTAGGTATCATTTTTCAGGCTGCACTGAAGCACTAGCTCACAAAACACTTCAGCATCCTGACATAAAGCTGAGAGTGGCTTCTCACCCAAGGTGAAGGCAGTAGTTTCTCACCTTAAATGCACATAACAGGTTTCATCAGAAACTGATTTCTTGCAGGAGAGGGCTCTTCAGCCAGCAACAAGTAGGTCTGAATCTTTGAGGTTTGTTGCATTAAAAAAAAAAATTATTATTCACAAGAGGAGAGCTAATTTTCTTGCTAAAGTGTTGCCATTTTTTAGATATTGCTGGGCAAGTCATAAAAAATATTTAGGAATAAAATTGCCAATTTAATTCCTATCTTTTGTTCAAAAGTTTCTTGCAGCTTTGTGCTTTTGAGTCTACCCAAATTTCAGTTATTTTCTTCCAGAGAAAATAGACATAGTTATTTTGTAAAGCTCTCAACCTTAACAATATAGGTCCTGGTGTTCCAAAGGTGTTTACAGTAATTTGGGGTACTTGCAGTATTCCAAGTCAAACTGTTAATTACTTACCCCATGCGAAGAGTCAGGCTGCACCTTGCTCCAAGCTTTCCACAATGCTTGATCTCTGAAGTGTTGCTTATGGTTTGTAGATCAAATAAAAGTGTCTAATGCAGCTTTCATGAATGAAATTCTGTACCCCAAATAGTTTCTTTGAGGACAGTCTTGCAAAAATACAAGTCTTCTGCTCTTTGAGAGAAAACAACCCAAACTGTTTTCACCATCAAAGCTAAAGGAGCCCTTTATTTGTTGCACTTATAATTTACCTATCTACAATTATTTTGTTATATATGTCTAACTTCCTTTCTTTGACAGGAAAGGCCTCCCCTTTACAAATGCATCCAACTCCCTCTGCCCCTAGCTAATCTATGTCTCCAACAAGGTTTAATTTCTGGTACAGGTTGACAAAGAAATGGGACAGAAGGCTATAAAGCTGCAAAAAGAGGTGTTTAGCAAGGTTTCCTCCTACCTATAGCAGAGATTCTTCATCATGTGTGAAAGTCATTGAGGCTCTGCGAGGGTTTCTAGAATTATCTGTACAGAAGAAAACAATTGTAAAGGTCTTATTGTGGTGGAGCCCTGAAGCACATGATTTACTCTCAGGCTGCAAGCAGTCCCATTGATTTCAGAAAGTAGTGACATGCAGAAGGTTAAACATGTGCTTTGCTGGGCTGGGGCCAAACCTGGTATCATTCTTCTGAATACTTTACAAAAACTTATCTTGTTATTTAAAAAAAAAAAAAAAAAAAAAAAAAAAACAAAAAAAAAAAAACCAACCAACCAAACAAAAAAACTCAAAAAAACCCAACAGCAACAAAATGTTATAAAGATATGTTGTATTTTGAGTCAGGACATAAAAGAACCAGCTCTGGCTCAAAAATAAGCCAGTTATTTTTGCAGACACAGTAGGATTTTTTGGCTCTGTTGCTGCTGTAAGCACAGCAGGGCCCCTGTGCACCATGCCTTGCACGGCCAGACAAGTACTGTGGTTATATTAACTTTGCTTCACAGGCTGCCTCTTCAGTGGGATTTACCCTTCAGAGGACAGCTGTAGAAAAATCTCCAAGTGCATGGAGCTGCACTGTCCAATACAGGGTGGAGATTCAAAGACATCACAACTGACTTTGGATTCTGAGCAGGTGCAGCTGAACATCTTCCATAAGATTCATGTTAAACTCAGGTTTGAGGAATACATTATTTCTGAGCTGTTCTCTGCTACATTCTCAGAGGAAAATTGTTTCATGCCAGTGGAATGATATGCCATGTATTTAATGTGTGGAACTCTGAAGTTTTATACAGAATAAAATTCTAGTTCTGTGTGAGTTATAGAACTTATACTTTGACTGGAAAGAAACCACCAAACTTCTAAAAGTGTAAAATTTAATCCATAAAAGGGAAAATTAAGTAAGATAATGAGCTGTCTTTGTTTATCCCTTTAAGTTCTGTTTCAGTGTAATCTTTTACCTTGAGTATAACTCATGGGTCCTAATAGTCTTTATAGTTAATTCACCATCTTTAATTTCTTTCGTATTGATTTTGGTGAGATTTCAGTCTCCCATACTGACTCACACCTAATTTCTATGAGGATCTGAAAGGAAAAGTGTAATATATAAAGGTCAAGTGACATTCTCATTCTGTACTTCGTTGCTGTGCATTCATCAGTTCTTTGTCAGCAATACTTGGGCAGTATGAGGCTCTTGTACTGAGAAACCAAATAATGCAACTTCACTGAATTCTCCCTGTGTTCTCTTCCCTTTACTGAGAAATTAATGTCATGTAACTACCTAAATACATTAACCATGGCAGGTTTGGCCGGGATTTTGGACTACTTGCTGCTTCTCTTCTGTAATAAGAGTAAACCTCTTGTTTAGTGTGACACTGGGGAGGTACTTCAGGCTGTGAAAAATGTTGCAGAGGTCTATCCCAAAATAAAGGGATGGTTGATGGAGTGATGCAGTCACTCCCTCAGCTGTTTTCCTTCCTATGCAGTGCAAGTGGATTAAAAACATTTGTAAATGAAGTTACTAAAGAATAGCTCTTCTGAAACAGCTGCTTTCAGGAGTAATGTCCATGCTGTCACATAAGACTGAGAAGACTTGCTCATTTCTGGTGAGAATCACACCTGTCTGAGCTTGTCATGGGCTTGTTTCCAGAACATGAAAGTTCTGGGTCAATGCCACAACACTGCCAATTTTGGAAAAGCCTCTCTTCTACTTGCTTTGATTTTCTCATTGGATAACAGAACTTCCAATGTCGTATCCAGTTAATATAGGGATGGAGAAAAATGTAAGGGGAGAGAAAACATTCAAAGGGGCCTGTTGAACTTTTCATTATGGAAAAGGGAAAAAAATCCATGTCTGACATTTTCCAATCTATGAAATAAAGGAAAAGAGTTCTGAAACTTTTGGACATATTTACATTCACACACTTAGAGTTTTATTCATGTCCTCATAAATAAGTTATCTTTAACTGCAACCAAAAAAGGATCTTGTACAGTTTAGTACCCCTTTATGGTTGACATTGATTTAAAACACTCCATAAGGGGCACAGGAGTGCAGGATCAATTAAAAGTAAATGCAGTCATGAAAGTTACATGAAGTACTGTGTGTCTGAGCCTTGCAGACAGTGTTCTTCATACAGCAACTTGCCACCCTAGCTACACAGAAAAACAGATGGAGTTATAGATGGAGGTTTTTTCATATTAATCAGTGGCCTTGTGACAGGAAAGCAAAAGTCCCTGACCAAATGTCTTGGGGTGATTTTTCTCAAACCAGGACACCAAACCAAGTCTTCACAGATAAAAATCTTACACAATTTTAAGATTTTAACTTTGTTTGTTGAAACATTCAGTCATCTCTTCCAGAACAGCCCCAAACAGGTAGACTTGCTGTCAGGTCTCACCAAGGTAGGTTCCTAAAACTTTATTGTTAATCACTACATTTGTGCTCAGAAAATCAACAGAAGCAAAACAAAATCCAAGCTCACACTAATGTGTTCAGCTCTACTAGTTCCAAAAACTTCTTTTGCTTATGACCTTGAATATAAAAAGAGATGAGTGCAAATTAGACCATGTGTTAGATGGGAAGCATTCCATGATCTTCTGTGGAGAAAAGCATTTGTGATGAGTTTTCTCTTGCCCCTGCGTGGAAAGTCAGCTTTGGTGAGCTCAGGAGCTGCACTAATTTGTAATTCCAGCATAATGCTCAAAGGTAGCAAGTAGGAAACAGGGGCTGTTTCCATTCTAGCCCAGCTGACCACAAGGAAACTCCCACGGCACAGACCAGGGTGCACTTTTAACCACAGGGTTTTTTCTAGAACCCTCCCCAGTAAAGTAGCAATGAGAAACCTATTTCAAGCTCTTTGAGCAACAGTAGCACATCTTTCCTGTTGCCCAAAGGGCTGCCTGTGTGGAAAAAAGGACCTTGCTTGCTATCTTAATTAACCACGGTGCCTCCTGTGGCCCCTGTAATCCTATTTTTTTTGTGTATTTATTAACATTTGAATGAAACAGGAAATCTATATTAGATAATGCGAGACATTGCCATCAGTATATGAAGGATGAACTTTCAGGATGTCCTTATCCTGACATAACTTTTTTTTTTTCTAATCTAATGACTTATCTGTGCAGAAAGTGGAGACCAATTTACACAATTTTTATGCAGTTGCTGCTCTGCCCAAACTTTTTAATCAGCATGTGTGTTTTAGAAACATGAAAATAGTTTTTTACTTAGCCTCCCAGATGAAATTTTATTAATTAATAAAATCTTTCTTTTACTCCCTCCAATGGTAGATGAAATGGAAAACTGGATTTCTGAAGAATCAATGTTGGTTAACATGAATATCTTTCCTTGCCTATTCACTCAGCTCTGATCTGCCAATATTTCTATTGACATTTCATCGCAACTCTTTCATCCACTTCTTGAGAACATAACAGAATTGTCTGTGAAAGACAGTTTGTTGGCAAGCTGTTTATTTATACACATCCAGATAGTTTTTATTTTCTTGCTCTTTTTCAACTTGACAGAACAGTTACAGCTGTGTCAGTCTATCAATTTGACATTGCTTTTCCAATGAAATCTAGTCCAAGTTTTGGATATCTTTTGGTGAGAGTGGGCAATTTTGGCCAGACAGACCTGGCTGTAAATAAGTCCAAGTACTTTGTTCAGTCACCAAGTGACAGAGTTGTTCCTCTTATATTTATAATTATGTGATTTTGGTATCAAAATTTTCAAATTATTTTACATAATTAAAAAAGAAAAATCACACAAACCTGCCAAAAAAATTAATGGTTCATACCAATCTGATTTGGGGGCAATGCTTCATTGACCTCACATGTGAGGCTTGATTTAATATGAGGAAGACACCCCAGCTGGGTACTGTGCTATAAGAGCAAGAGCATATCAGCCTGACACCCTCTACCAGCTCCAGTCATGCTCAGTCATCAGTCCTCTAACGAAAGCAAAGCAAAAAACAGAAGCCAAATTATACATCAAAAGAGAAACTGTATTTTCTCCTGCACTGCAGGCAACCAGCAGACCACCTCAGAACGGGATTCAGATCCTGTGTCAGAGAGAAACAGTCAACAAACAGTCCTTTCAGCCCACACCGCCCCGTATCTGCAGCAGCACGCTGTGGAGCCAAGAACTCATATTACAATTTATTTTTAATACCAGGTTTATCCTGATTTCAGGCACAGAGTTCTTTCCAGAAATTATATTAAACTTGCATTTTTTAACCAAGTGGTGTATATACAGAAATAATTTCTTCTCCCTTTGAGATTTTGTACATTACTTGAGTGATATACTGTAAAGCCAGAGTAGAAGGTGAACTGAAGACTTTAAACTTTCTTGGGTTTGGGAGGGATTGATTTCTTCTTTCTTTTTTTTTTTTTTTTTTTTTTTTTTTTTGGGAGAAGGGAAATGCTGATGGCTTGAGCTCTTAAAACAGGATTTTGGTTCTGGGGAAGAGCAGTCCCAAAAATGATTTCATACAGGCAAGCTTAAACCACATCAGGACTGTTGAAATGCTCTAGACAATCTTTTTTCCCCTATCTTGATCAAGAAAAACATCATCATTGTGTATATGTGCATGTGTGGGGTGAGGGGAGAAGCTCTTTACTTTCTATTGATATATTTGCAGCATGTGCTGTTTAACTCCACCTGCCCAAATGCTTCACAGGGGAAAAAAATGGAAATATTTTCTATGAACTGTACTTCTACCATGATAGAATGAAGTACTATTCTAATATTAAAAATATAATTTTTTAAAGTCTGAGTTTAATAGAGTAATAAGAAGAGTTTCTGGGTAAATCATGGGTTACAGAGAGTTACCTTAAATATGGGATACTATCCTTAAGGAGCAGTTATGAAATAATGCTCTGGCATTCTTAAATTAGTCTTGTGCTTACTGAGATTTGGAGATCCAGCATGAGTTTTGGGATCAGCTGAAGGATCAAATCACATATTTTATAGTCTGGTCTTCAGGAGATCTAAATTTGTGAACACCTACTTAAAATGCCTATGATTTCATTATTGTTCTGAAAAAACAATGGTGATGAAATAAAGGTACTTTTGTAGTAGTAATGGTGTTAGAAATATTTAGAAGTAGTGAAGAAATGGGTAGGAAAAAAGGAGTGATATGTGATGCTGGAGGTTTTATATTCTCTGCTGAGCAGCCCTCTATGAATGATGATTCTGATGATGTAATTAGGTAGCAGAGTACAGATTTGGACTCAGCTGTAGAGTGATTTTAGCTGGATGATTGTACCTTTGCTGGAGTAGTACAGTTTTACTTTTTCAGCCTAATTTTGTTTGCTTTCAGCTTGGCACAATTAATTAAAAAGTCTGGTGAATTTAAAAGAATCAGCAAGTCAGTTTAAGTGAGGTATCAAATTAATGCCATATGACAACCACAGTTTTGTAAATGTGACCTGATTTGCCTCTGAAGGAGTTTATGCCAAAAATACTTTAATACAGGCACATACCGACCATTTTTATCAAACCCACAAGCAATTTATCCTCAAGTCTTAGTGCAGGAAAACTTGGAATGAATAGGAAGTTCTGCTCTATAAAGAGTCTACTTTTGGCTGCCAAACCAGCCAGTTCCAGAATCAAATTTTTTACACTTAATATAATATATTATCATCTTCCTCTACTACTGATATCAGTAATGTTAAGGATAGCCCCTAATTTCCTTCTCTTTTATTAGGAGAAGGGAATATTTGTAATTTTTTACATAAGTAGAAGCTTGAGGTCATGGATCAGCTAGCACATTGCAGTGGAAGTACATTAACTCGTGGGCCAAAAGTCCCATTTAAGAGCAAAACAGTTCTAATTATTTTTTTCAAGTGACATTTCCATATTTGTCTCAGAATACTTGATTCCTAGTAAGGAAAAACAATTTTCTATTAAGAGGAATGAGTGTCATCATAGAATTGGTAAATTTTTTTAATGGAAGCTAAAAAATTGCAATTATAAAAAATAACATATGATCATTAATAAGAAAGTCATTTTCTGTCCCTAATGCCAGACTTCTTACTTGATAAGAAAGAGGGAGAAATATGGAATATTAAAGGAAGATGTTTATTGAAAAATATTAAATTATACTAGAAGATTCATTTTTGTGCATTGTATGATTTTATAATCCTAATAGTGAAAAGAAAAAATGTGTTTACACCTTTTTTGAGTCATTATAGTGAAAGAAAGAAGCAGGAATGGTTTGGCAGATATTTTAGATTGTTTTAAAGTTGGGTTTTGAGCTTGTTTTTAGCTGGGAACTATAATGAATAAGAAACAGTTGTTTCTCTGTGTCTTTTCCTGGAGGATCCCTTTGTCTCAAGAGGACTAGAAAGGAATCTTTCACAAAGATTTTCTCTCAGTTGTGGTATTGCTGATGTCAAGCATGCAAAAACCATGAGTCAGCACTCCAAAAGTCACGAGACTGCATCAAAAAGAAAGTGATCTTTTAAAATATCTGTGTGGCTCTCTTGTTTAAGCCTTTGTGGTAAACTGATGGTGCATTTTTATACTTTTTCTGCAAATTAAAATCTTATTTTTCAAAACAAAAGAAGAAAATAAAAGAAACAGCTGAATTTTCTCAAAAGCTTGGAGGAGTCCCAGAAATGGGTTTCTGAAGAACAACTGAAGTGTTAAAAATATTGCAATATAATTGCAGGTGTTGGAAATGATGCATTTATTTGTAAGAACTTTGATCTTAATTTTTGTCAATAAAAACAGTTGGGAAAAACCTGATTAAAAGAAAAGAAAACCTTCCTTTGCATTTCAGAAGCTCAGGCTGCTGTAGCACCTTTTATTCTGCAGTCCTTCCAACACAAATCCAGAATAGGCCTCATGTCTTTAAGATTGAATAAAAGCCATATAAACATCTAATTACCAGGCAGAAGATACAGGCAGGTAATGACAACACTTTGATTTTGGCAAAAAAAGAATAGGCAAAGTAGTGCAGGTGCTGCTGTTAAACTTTACCACAGTTTAAAAGACAAAGCCTATTTGAATCTAACAACATGGTTTCTGGCCAGAAAAAGCTACCATTATTTTAAAAAATGTCACCTCATTCACATTCAGTGATCAGAGAAAATGGAAACATTTTAAGGAGTAATTGTAAACATCTGCTAAAGTAAAATACGAAAACATGACTAAGACAGAAATGAGCTGCCAACATAAAATATTGTGTGAACAAATCCACCAGAAAAACACCAGGTCTGTGGATGGATTCTATCTGGAATGTGAAAAAAAAAGTTATGATCAAAAAAAAGACTAGAATGCACCTAAAGGTATTCTATTCTAAGTCAGGCTGGCCCTCTACGCTAATATCAAGGAATGTGGCTACACTTGTGTTTCTGCAGCAGCTTTGGCCCCTGCTGCTTCTCCTGCCCTGTTCCAAGAGCAGCATTTGCACAGGCACAGGGAATTGGACTCAAACTGATCTAACAATTTTTTCTTTCTCTTTCAGCTGGATCAGTTAAGAAAAAGTCAGTGGTGGTGCACATGGTGATGACAGCTCATACAGAAATGCTGCTAGATTTCTAACCAATGCCTCGAAATACTGATTTCAAACTGCAGTGCCATAATGGCAACACAAATGAAGGTAAATCAGATCCTTATGGTTCTGTGCTCTCTAAGGCATGTATAGATCTGCATCTCAGCACAGCATTTATATGTGTGGAGCAACTTGCAGGGTCCAGGGCTGCTTTGTAAGATCTGTTGACTCCAGATTTTGGAGTAACAGAATGACAGAGTTAACACAGAAGGCAAAATAAAGGTGTGGATCACCCAATGTGCCAGTTAAAGATGTTCCCATGAGCAGCTCATATCTGTCATTGCAGGGATGTAATGCACTATGTCCCCTGGCACCAGTGAGCATGTGCACGTTGTCTAAAATACAGCAGATAGCCTCTGTTGGCTCAAGCCATCCTTTCCTAATGCCAAACACTGCACCTAAAAGCAGCTGTTCTGATTGAAAATGTTTTATCACCATCCTTTGGTAGAAGCTTGTAATTCCTCCAGTTCTACTGGCTGACCAGTTCATTTGAACTATTCCTGACCCATCCCTTTCTGCAATGGAGGGAAATCAGAGAGGTTACAGGTGGTTCTGGGCAGACAGGCTGTGCTGGGCTCGAGGGTCAGTGAGCACAGGTGCCTTGCATTGCCTTCCCGTGCTTCACCTTTCCCTGCCCACTCTCTGATCCAGTAGCTGATACTTAGCCACCTTTTTTTTTTTTTCCCCATTTCACTTTGGGTTTTGGCTTTCTGTTTCGTTTTTTTTCAAACTGGATGAAGCTGTGGTTTGAATTAACCACATTGCCATAGGAATGCCTGCCCTTCTTCAGCACAGTGAGCCACACTGGGGGAAAAAATAGCTGCTGGCAAGGTAGGTGTGGTTCTTTGCTCGAGTAACAGTGCCAGTTGGAGTAAAAGGCAAGCCACCAATTAAAAAAAAATAGGCCTACAGTCTTCAGAGTTGACCAGAGTAGAGAATGTGAATAAGGGCTTCTGGGAAATTGAAGTTTCTGGAGAAGAATCCTAGAGACTTTGCTGATTAGCTCTCTAAAAAAACCTTTGAAATTTTAAGAACATCAAAGTAGCTTGGTGGCCATGACTGGTCCTGGATCACATTCTGGCTGAATTACAGAGATTGGAACCCTGAAGGAAGACTGTTTGTGGAGGGTGGGTGGTATTTAATGTTACGTGTATAACGTGCTCTTAATATGCATGGAGGTGGTTTTTGTGGAGGTTTATCTTTCCTGCTGAATATCTCGAAATTAGGTGTGTGGAGAAATGATGGCTCAATGCGGGTTGCCTGCATTTGGGTGACAATTGAGCCTGTGCTCTGTAAATACAGCATAAACACCAGTTGCTTTAAACTCCTGAGCAATCAATGCCAAATGCTCATGAAAATCATCTTTTAAGAGATTTCCTTGGAATATGGCACATGTTTTCAGAAGAACTATGATCAATCTTTTTGAAGAGAACTTTTGAAATATTTAATGTGTACTTTCAAACTGCATTGTTTTGGTAGTTTGATAATGGAGAACTGGCTGCTGGTTTAGCCTGTGGCCAGGAAGGCAGTAGCAGTAGTTATATAATTGTGCTGGCTTGAGACACCCCAAGACAATAATAAATCAGTAAAAACAAGCTTCTGACATCTTCACAATGAACTGCAAGCAAGCTAATATTTTCAGAGAAAGTTATTTCATTCCTTTTTATCTAGGTTGAAGAACCCAAAATGAACCCTCTTTCCAAGCTATGGAATCCCTGCTATTGATAGTAGTTGATTTTGCTCAAAGATTACAGGTTAAATTAACATTTTTGCTTATCTTTAAGGAAACTAGAACTTCCAGAGGTGTCATGAGAGTAGAAAATCTGTTAAAACTGGGATTATCATCCTGAATTCTTGTAGACAATAGGAAAAGAAACAGTGTTCTAACCTATCATTATAACTAAGTACCAGCCCTCCAGGGTCATGGTGTGCTGCCTTCACCAAAGCCACAGGTCACAAGCCATGGGTTCCATGGTGCTTTCAGCCTGGCTTTAGGTCTCTGCTCCTGGTTGAAAATAGTTTGATGGAATTATAGGAAGTACTGAGGTGCTCAAAAGTCACCCTGATGATTCAAAATTTAAGAAGTTTTGATTTTTTACTTGAAGGCTTTATGTGTGGCTAGAAACCAACTTTCCAACATCTAATTTTAATCCTTTTAAAGTATTTTTCATCATTTTAATCATAGAAGGAAAACAATAGAGTTGTCAAAAATACACATACAGTATGCATTTGCTATTTTCATTGTCACAGCAAGCCTGTGGCTAAGAATTAGTGCTCATACCTACTGAGGAATTATTGGGCATGGCAGACCTGTTGTCAGCAGTCATGGAACACAGCTGTCTGAAGATGTCTTTGTTTTTCTGCTGAGTCAATTATACCAGTCTAAAACTTTGTCCCTAGCCCTGTCCCCTCCTGGTATATTTGATCATAATACATAAAATACCAAAAACTAGAAAAAGAAACTTCATTAGTGTGAAGGCTAAATTCTCCCTTAGTCTTTGCTTTTTGAGTGTAACATGTGTCAAACATGGTTACAGGCTTTTTGCCCAACTTACAAATATTTGCATTGCAGAAGCTGATTTAAAGGAAAAGGACTGGTTAAATACAAGTTGAATTTGTTGGTGCTATTATGTGTTCCTCCATTGTCTCTCCACTTTGAGCGCTGCTCTTATCAGATGGAAACCAGAAGAATGTTGGTTTTAATTGCTGATTGTAAATGTGACAACCTGTACTTTCAGCACTGGTGTTTCTTAGCTTTAGGGGACAGAGAAGCAGAAATGTTAGAGGACAAGGTAAGTTACCTGTGTTCCTGCATGGACTCCAGTGGGACTCCCAGACACTGCCTGGGGGTACAGCTTTTTTGGTTTTTAATCATTAAATTTATCTGTGCTTTATAAGCCAGCTACTTCTGTAAAACCAAAATTAATCTGGAACAACTGTGGGCATCAGAGGTGTTGTTCAGATATGCACTAGCCCAGTTAATGTGGAATTGTGCCTGCTGGACAGAGCTGTCACGAGGGCTTTGCCACCTTTTAGGCACAGTTTAGGAACTCAGCTCAGTGCAGATTATCTACTGACTTCATATGCAGAACTTTGCTGAAAATATATTAAATTGAGATGGAAAATTTCTTTGGGGCCATGATTCACTTTTTTCCAGTAGAAGGGAAATTAAAACCTTCAGCTCTGAAGAATCAGAAGGATATTAGTCTCTGTTACTGGCTCAAAAATCTTGGAAGTAGAAAAAGTGACACCAGCATATAACATTTTATTTTCAGTACTACAACGTAGTTTGTGTCTGAAGAGACAGACTTTGGTTTTTCTTTTACTCTTTTGGTTCATTTGCACTGGGCTGCAAAACTGGTTAATTCAAAAAAGTGTCATTAATGTGCCTTCCAGCTCCCCAGTAACGACCACAGCATCTCACTTATCCTTTTGCCAGTTTCAGTGGGCAGTTTTAGTTCATGTGAGGAGAAGGCATTGAGGTTTTCTACTCTGAGCTCTTTACAGAGTGCTAAAATCCTGCATGAGACTCAACATCACCACAACAGTGAGTGTGAAAGTCCATCAGTCAGCACAGGGCTGTGCACGGAGCCTGAGCATCTTCCCAAGGGTTCTCCAGAGGCACATGGGGCTCCCAAGGTTTCTGGTGCTCCTGTTACTCCCACTCAGCTCATGACACGAGTATCAATGACTTGAACTCACCACTCTGCTTTTGCTTTAGAAAAAACAGATAAAGGAAAATGACATTTCCCAAGCAAAGCTGACATCCAGCTGCATAAATACTCAAAAAGTGTCCTTAGGTTTGCTTAGGAACAAGACAGAGTTTGACTCTATCCTGATGCTGCAGTTTTTTATTTGGAGGTTAGTTTTAGGTTGTTTTGGTTCGGTTGTTTTGGGGTTTGGGTTTTTTTAACAGTTAACTTTAAGGGGAAATAATTATAAAAGGTCTACATGTTTACTTTTAAACACAGCATTTTTTCCACTCTGCCCCAAGTCTGACATTTTAATGACCTGCTTTGCTTTGCTTTTTACTGGCAGTGTATATTGAAGGAGTATTTTATGTACAGTTTTAACATTTGAACAACACAGCTCCGTGTTCTGTTACTCTTTTATGTTGTGGATAATGTCTTTTAAGTTTTTATTTCTTTTAAGTGCTTGCTAATTTGAGGGCATTTTTGCAAATACCTTTAGAAACTTTTAGATTAATTATCAGTGAGGGTTATTAATTTAAGAAGAGCAAGCAAAGTAAAGTCTGCATATATTTTCACTCAAATTACTATCCTAAATGACTCCATGGGGGGTTTCTTATAGGGGTCACTGAAAGGCAGAAAGGAATGTTTTTACTTCTTTGCTTTGTCACAAAAATTAGGTTACAAGGGCTATAAATGCAGGTAATACTTTTTATTACTAGATTTTCCTCTGTAATGAATATAACATTTCTTCTTTTCTGATACCCACTGAATATCTTAGTACTTAGCATGTTTACTCTTACCTTTAACAAGCTCTAAAGTAATTCCCCTTTAAAAGTCCTGAAAGCAAATTTTGAAGGCAAGAAAGAAACCCTGTATGGCAGGATCCCTGCTGGAAGGGGAAGACTGGAGGGGGAACTCTCTTGCCAGCTGCCCACGAGCTCACTGATAACACCAGTCCTTGAGTAGGTGAGACACAGGGAAGTGAAAAACTAAAACTGGAGAAGTCAAAAGTGTGAACCAGAAAGAACAGATTTTTTTTTTTTCAATGCAAAATACAAAATTGGTCCTATATTTTCCTGCTATCAAACAAATTGCTCTGTGCCAGTCTGCCAGGATCCAGACTTACACAGTTCTCCAGTTCCAAAAGAGACCTGGGCTGACTGCTGCTTTGAGATTTGGGCCACGCAGTTAAACTGGGCTGAGCAGCTGCCCTCAGCCAGGCTGTGCTGTGTCCCCAGCTGGTGTGGCTGGGCTGGCAGGGCTCTCCCATCAGGGAAATCCAGCTCCTCCCCAGATGGGCCCTTCAGGAGGGCATTAATATTCTCTGAAAGGCAGCCACTCATCTGCAGCTCTGTAAGGCCAATCCACTTTGATCTCAGCCTCAGAAACAGAGTGATGGGGGACAAGAGTTCAAAGTATAAGAAGAAACTCAATATGCAAAGAATGTACCACATCTTAACAAGTTATGAGAATTCCCTCCATTTGTTGCCATTGTAAGGAAAAATAGTTTAATATCTTTATGGGATTAGGACTCCACGGTACTTTGCTAATGAGTGGCCAGAGCTATTAGGATTTTCCCTATGTCTCCAGATAGGCTGGCAAACAAACATCAATAAACAATGGCGAGTCTAAGGCTGGCTATTAAGAGTTTGATCTGGTGAGTATTTTATTTATGTGGCTAACATGTTGAGTTATTTTGTTTGTAGACCCAGCAGAGCAAATATACAACACAGAATTTCTATCCTTTCCTTACAAGAGACTTGAGGATTAAGGAAATTGCCAGTAATGAATGGCAGCTTTTTAACAAAGTTTATCACAAATGACCCTGGATTGTGAAGTGTTCACTATTCAGGCAGCTGTGGATAGAGGGGAGATTGAGAAAATTACCAGTGAGGAAAAAACTCTCTGTTTTTTTACTGGTTTGCTCAGAACTGTGGAGATATCCTTCACATGAACACTTAGCCTGCATAGCAATGGCAAATATCAGCAAATTTAGCTTTCATAAGTGTATTTGAGAAAGATTAGCACACACCATTCAGTTCAAGTTTTAGTTTTTAGGTTAGCTGCCTTTCATATTAATCAGCTTTGTTTTTTTCAGAGCTGCCTTTTCTGTGTAAGAGCAGTGGGTGAATGCCATGTTTAATAACCCCTTACATCCACTAATTCCTTTTGCAGCAATTGTGTGGTTTCCCGAAAAAATTAAATTTGAATAATTGGAAGAAGAAATATAGAAACTAATGTTGTTTGTCCTTAAAGTCCAAGAGAAGTTTATGCTTCGAGGAGTTGTGTAGCCCTTTCAGAACCATTTGCTGTTCCTCTAAGGCCTTTCTATTTATTTTTCCAGGTCCTGTAAGTATAGTAGGATTTAAGATCAGCACAAGATACTTTTTCACTTGATCAGCTGAGGTGCTAATTGTCACAATGAAGTGCAGCATACAAAGGATAGTGAGATATTTCACATGAAAACTCTGATTTCCTGAGTGTAATGGCAGGGGTTATTAGCAAAGATTTTCATCAGGCCCCTGTTGAAACCTTGTTTCCTTAATTCACTTCTCCCAGCTGATAAACAGCCATGCCCTATCTCTAGCATCAATCTGACTGCCCAGAAACAGGTTAGCAAATTCTCTCACTCACAGACAGGGATTTCATTTTCCTTTCAGAAATTGTTTGAGAAGTATCAGAGGTTTGTATAATAGAGGCCAAGCATGAAAAACTTGTCAGTCAAGTGAATGTCACCCTATAAATGTCCCTAACAGCTCTTTCCTCTTTTCTATTTTGAGAAGAGAGTAGCTTTAATTAATTTATTGGTTGGCATCTGTTTAACAGGCATATGTGTGATGGGTTTCTGAACACACCTGGTCTATTTTGTAATGTAACCCCCAAAAAGATTTTGATCTTATTTTTAGCTTTAACCTTATAAAAATGTAACAGCACAAAGAATTCTTACAGGGACTAAACTCTTTTTTTTTCCTTTTTTTTTTTTTTTAAATTTAAATCCCAGTTTCAAAGGAATTTAGCTATGACCTGGATTTTAATTTTCTTGGGGATTTTACTAATGCTTGAGGGGGGAAATCTGGTACATTTTCAGCATATTAAATACCTGTTTGTGTCAAAGTAGTCATTAGATTTCTAATTGATTTGATTACAGTACAGCGATACAGCAAAGGGTATATCTGAATATTTATCATCTTTAGTTATGCTATCATTAGAATATGATTTCTGCATTTTCATTAGTGGGGCACAGTACCTAAATATTGCTCAATTTTGAAACCACTTAATTATCCTGTCATTGGTGCACCATTATTCAATTTTACATTAAAATTGTTTTCCTGGAGACCTAAGCTAGATTCAAATAAACTGTTCATTTTTGGCAACCAGGAAGATGTGGAGTCCTTGTAAAAATCAGACTTTGGAGTGAGGAAGTTGCGATTTTTTTCATTAGTTTCATAGGGCTCATTGTTCCTATTCTGGAAACTTTATAGCTGCAATCACCTACGGCTAGAGTCTGATTTTTACTGAGGTGCTATAATAATTATACTAAGTACTTTCTGTTTGTCACTGACAAACAACTATCCTTGAATGTTGGTTAAGGGAAATAGAAACTCTTATATTGTGGCTCAGTTTCCAAAACTTCATGATTTGAGTTCTCAGAAATAAGTACAAGCTTTTCATTAAATAAAGCCAAATCAAGCAAAACAACAACAAAAAAACTACCCTGGGTTTTGCCTACAACCAGGAGATCTCTCAAACTTTAGGCACACTCACAGAGGTGTGATAAAATATTTTGCTAAGAAACTTAAGTATGACTTACTGAGAACTGAAGGCTGACAAGTTTAAATACTGTAATAGCAAAACAAACAAACAAAAACCTTTCAGTTCACTTGTGGATTAGTAGTTAATACTCTGAAATCCACAAGCTATGGCTATCTGTGCTGTTATAATCCAGAAGAAGAACTCTACTTTTTCTGGTTTTTTCAAAGGAAGATCTTAATCACCTCTTTGTAAGCCACCAAACCCCTTATTAAAAGTCTGGGCCCAATCCTCCCTTGAAAGCATGGCCCCAGCAAACTCTGGGCTTTGATCCTAAATTGAGAACAACAGCTACTGAAGGTAACAGTATGTGATTAAGGACTGCAAAATTTGGGCCACTGACATTAGTGAGACCAACTGCTCATGTGAGTAAAGAACAATTTCATAAGATAAAGGACCATTATTATGTTTGGTAGTTGTATTCTTATTAACCCTTCCTCATTATTTACTCAGCTTAATAAATTGAGCAAAATTAATGTGCTGTCAATATCAACACTAATCAGTGGAATCTAGAGCAAAAATTACTGCAGTAATTTTTTTGTCTTTTTTAATTATTAAAACTACTGTTTATGGCATAAACACTATATACTGTAAAAAGAGTAGATTAATGGTACAGTTGTTAGTCTTGCTCTTTGCCATTATATTTTTAAATAACTTACTGACAATCTGAACAATTCAACATAGTTTTCTGTTAACATTAAATTGTTCCCATACACATTTTTCCTGCTGTTCCAAACATGTCCCAGTAAGAGCCTCCAGCAAGGGCACCTGGAGAGTTGGGACCAGCCACCTGCTGGGGCCTGGCACGGAGTGCTCCAGTCAAGAGGGAAGGAGACAGTGGAACATTCTCCCCCAGTTCTCATGTGCAACCAAGGGCAAAATTAATATAACATTAACAGCTGGGCTGTTCAGTTAAATTCCACAACCAAGCCAGAGTAAGAGCCATTCTCTCCAGAGAATTCGGGTTGACCCCATCCTTGGGAACTGGAAGGTCCCTCAGATGACCCATGAGGTCTCTCTGTAAGAATGGAGGTAGAAGTGCTACCCTGGAAACTTTGGGATGGTGACTTTCCCGTGGAGGGGAGGGTGTCTGAACCAGAGTGGTAACTGTAACTTCAGTTTACCCGCAGAATGAGGCACTGTGACAGCTGTCACACTGAGGAACTAGAAATATCATTTGAGCATTAAAAAAAAGAAGAAAAAGGCAGACATTTAACTTGCTTTACCTGAACTTTGTAAAAGCCTTGCAGTGGTACATCTCTGATTTCAGATTTCTGTGTTTGTCGCAAATAGGAAATGTCAAAAGAACCTGGAGCTTAACAGCTTAGCTCTTTCCTTTGAGAGGAAATAGAATTAGAAACTGCATGTGCTTGGCTTATACTTCATAATACATTTTATTATTACAATTATAAATTAAGCCCCTGGGCACAAAAATACAGCATAACTAAGAACATAACTAACCAAGGTAAATTGATGCCTGCCCTAATGTATTTTGCCATCACAGAATGCTAGAGACTGCCTCTCACCCTGGGCCCTTCACTCTGAAGTGGGTCTGTTGGCACAGTATTACAGTGCTGTAACTAGTCTAGAGTTTGAATCTGAGCCACACTTTGGTTTCCATCCATTCATCACAACTGGAGAGTCTTGTAGGCTTTTGGCCGACTTTCACCTTCTACAGGTGGTGAGAGGCTGGCTGCAAATGTGTTTGTTCTCATTAGCTGTGCAATAAGCCCTGAGCTTTTCAGTGCTAGTGATGGAAGAGAGATTATCCTGTGTGTGTGTGTGTGACTGCACATCCTTCCGTGCTGGTATTTAGTAGTGCTGTGATTCAGTGGTGCGGGAATCAGTCCTCTGCTTACCCTTTTCCATAGGATCAGCAGTCAGAGAGCCTGTGATAGTGATACAGTCCTGTTTCCTTGATATTATGCAGTTATCCAAATTTTTCAAAATGGGAGTAGTAATACTACCCCACCAACTTGTGCCTGATGACTGCAATCATGAATGTTTCTGAGGAGAGACAGTTATTTGAATCAATTTGGTTGTCTTCTTTGTAACTTCAGCTTATCTTGTGAAAATACTGTCAGAATAATATATGCTTCCTTTATAACCAAGAAGTTCTACTCTTGATCGATAGGACTTACTTTTCATTTGTCAGCTTAATGAATTATTAGTCTTCCAGGGTTTTTTAGTACATTTCAGACTCTTTTTATGCAACAGACAGCTGTGACAAGCTGAGATGGAAAACTAGCCTAAGCCCTGGTGCTAAATGGGGACTGGTAGTCTTAGATCTCACTGGGTGCTCCTTATTTATATAACTAAGGTGGAAGTATCTGGACTAATGCCAACAGCTGCAGGCAGAAGTGATGCTGGGAGAGTCCCCTGGTGCTTGGGCTTGGCACTTTGACACAGTGATTACACTTGGGAACTCGCTGTAGTGTAGCCCTGACCAGAGAGTCCAGGGCTGGGAAGTCTCTCCTTGCTAGAGGAAAGTTCCAGCAGTGTGACAAAGAACCTTAGGGACTGGTGTCCCCAGAAGTTTCAGCTGATAGGGTTTCAAAGCCACAGGACGTGACCTACATCCCTGCACCTCGGGGTTGTTGCTGCAAACCCACCCGTGCAGCTCTGGAGCTCCACAGAAGCTGTAGCTCCTGAGGGCTGGGGTTGGGCTTTCCAGGCTGGGCTGCTATTCCAGTTGTGTGCAGCAAGATGTGTACAGCTGGAGAATAAAATCATCAGAAAATGCAACTTTTTCTGCTCGGTTTTTCTGCCTTTGAGTGACTACACTAAGTGCTTTTGAATTGTTGTCTCAGGATTTTATCAAGAGGTTTTTTGTTTGTGTTTTTTGGTTCTTTGGGTTATTTTGTGAGTTTACCTTTACTTTGGGTGCAAATGAGGAAAATGAAGATTTCACATTCAGTAAGTTGGTTTTTGTTCCATAAACATTAACTATGCATGTTAAAGCTGTCCTAGGGCAACCCTGGTGTGAACACAGTAGTGTTTTCATCTTTTCTATAAATATTTGTAGTTGACCAAGCATTACAATAGAACATTCCTCTCTTTTGACTTTGCCCTTTTATTTTTTTAGCTTCTTCAACTTATTTGCACAGAAGGGGGAAGAAGTTTTTATGGAAAGGATAAACTGCAGACTCAGTTCTGTATGTAGATATGTGTGTATGCAGTAAATTTGCTCAAAAGCTGTTCATGGATTTTGGTGAGAAGGCCTTGTCTCCATTTTTATGAAGACTATGAAATCTGTGGGGTTTTGTTTATCTACATTCAAAGTTCTGTGGGGAAAAAAAAAGGTGAGATTAACAAGGAAACATCAGAAGTAAAAAGTTAGCTTCAGTTCTATTATTGCATTCTAAATGTCATATTCATCTTCTTTCATTTCCTCAGTGAATACTTCCATTTTTGTATGCTACTATATTTCAAAACTTTTTTTACCAGTAAAGGGAAGTGTTCTAATGTGGTTCATGCTTGAAACACTTTGCTGCTGATATTCTTGATGGGGGTCTTGTGTGTTCCTGAGTGCCCTAGACTTTTGGAATAGACAGAAAATTCTGTGAACCACAGGGAAATATTGTCCAGCGGCAGTGAAATAAGAACTTACAGGACTGAGGATGAATATTTTCAAATTCCTTCTAGTATATGACTTTATACCATAATATCATTTCTGGTTTTGTTCAAGTATTGGCTAAGCCAGCAGTCAGAGCACCCTAAACCGGGAAGTCCCAAATCTGGGCAGGCATTTTGGCAACATGCTTTAAGTGGATCCTGAGTACAATCCTCCTATTTGTTTACTAGTAAAACAGCAAATGTTCTTCGGTGAAAACAAACCAAAATTCTAATTGGTTTTAATTAGCAGCAGGTCTACTTAAAAGCTTAAAATAATTTGATATTTGCATAGGTCCCTTGCCCTATCCTAACTTTATGACAGGCTTTGCAAAATAACTCAAATTTGACACACAAAATAGCATAAAATTTCCCTCTGAAAGGTCATGGCAATTTTTTTTCTGCATTCAGATCTCTAATATTTTTAATTAAGCTAAGTGCTAGAGTGCTAATCTCTCTGTATTTTTAATACCTACTATTGCATTTATTATGTGTAAATGTGTATGTACATTTCAAACAATTGTTTCAGACCTAAGCCTAGGAAAGCTTTAGTTGTGTATGGAGAATGTACTGCTATAGTATTCCTTTTTTTAAAGGAATAATTGAACATTACTGGTCTAGTACCAGTGTCTTTTCATTTGTCTTTCATCACTGTGCCTTTCAATACCATTCATCTATGGACTAATGCAATGCCTGCTGAAGTCAATAGAAGGCATTCAGTTGACATCAATGAACAATGAATCAGGCCCTTTAAAAAGAAGGAGCTAGAGTTTACAAGGGTTAAACAGAGCAGTAAGGAAAAACACTCTGAGGCAGGAATTGTGACGTCTCCTGTGTCCATACAGCACCTGGCCCTTCCCTGACATTCAGAACAACGATAAAATGACCAATTCTCAGTCTCCACTGGTAGCTCTGATAAGGGAAGGCAGTTTTGCCAGTCAACATTTGAATTGTTTTTCCGTGCAAGGCCTTAGCAGGTATCAATAATTGTAATACACAGTAAAAATCTGCTCAGATAGGTGTCATTGATGCAGATGTTGAAAATCTTTTTGTTTAATTGCTTCTGCCCAGTCTTTCCAAAGAACTCACTTTGCTATCAGTCTTTCTTTGTTCTGATTAAGTTGTAATCACTCAAAAGCAGATTCAGAAGCTCCCCCTCCTTTCCTCAAAGAGAAGGTGTCTGCTTTATACCCAAATGTGACATTGCACACTGGTGCAATCGAAAGAGCCTGCAATGATCAATTGAGGGCCCAATCAAAGCCTCACAGATAGGCAGCCATTCGTCGCTGTTTGATATAAAAGGTGTTTTATTTCTCATCACTTTTTTGTCACTGAAAGAATGCTTCCTACGTGCAGATTAATTAAAGTGTAAACATTAAATATTGATTGATGCATTATCAGCATGGAGCAGTTGCCTCCACTCAGATTGATTCCTGCAGTGATTTATTGTCATATTTGTGGAGTCATTTCACTCGATAACAAAGAGAAATAGCCTGCTCCCTCTACCTTTCAGGCTTGCTTTCTGGCACTTGCAGTGCACCTCCTCATCCTCAGTGACTCCCATTATTCCTCTTCTAGAACTAACACAGTGTCACCATATTTTCAGTAAAAAACCTCAGCTCTTTCTATCTGGGCATTTGCATAGTAGATTACAGTTCAGTGGGAAGCTTGCAGAGCTGTGCTCTCAAATGGAACATCTCTGGTTGACACTTCCACCCCGTGCCCCACACAGCTGCTCTCCACGACCCTGCTCAGGCACAGCTTTGCAAGGACAGTTTCAAATCATTCAAATTCACTCACTGCCAACTTGACAGAAAGGTGAACTTTCAGGAGAGTAACATTGTTCAGGTCAGTTCTACAGCTAAATTATCCATTTAGTTACTCCGAGTAGGAGCATGGCCATACAACAGAATATTAGTTTAAAGAATTTCAGGTTTTTACTCTCATTTTTGAACAAATGTGTAAAAGAGGCCTCCATTCAAATCTTATGGAGTATTATAAAGAAAGCAAAGTTTTGTAGGACGTTGTTGAGCACCTAGATTAGAATTTTTTTAAAAAAAATAGTATTCAATTTCTGTAGTTTTTGGAAGTGAATTGAAATGAGATAGTACACCAAACCACTTCCTCTTCTCCCTGAAATCCTTAATGTTCTTATTCTGCATTCACCTGTGTCAGGGATGGCTACTGCACAGCACCACACATTGTGATACCTGCTGCATGCAGCCACCTGTGCCAGAAGAAGCTGTAGCCCTGAAATCAGATATTTGTTCCAGACTGCTGCAGTCCCTCCTTCTCTGTGTTTTCACCAGGCTGATGGTCACCCAGGATGTTGCAGCCAGAAGCTGCCTGTGCTGGCTGGATCTCCCCTCAGTGCCCCAATCAGCTACGAGAGAAAGCCATTTGTGGAACTGCTTTGCTCTGCAGTAACAAAACTTAATCTCTTACATACATGGCTTTCATTTACCACACAGAGAATTGGACCACTCAAAGTCTGCTGAAGTCAAATGTGTGAGCAAGAGCACAAAAATATGTAATAGGCAACTGGTGATTTTGATTCAGTCAAGCAGCAAAACATTAACCTTTGGTCACAGTAGCAAGGAATGCTAAACTTGTGAATTTACTGCAGCAGATAATTTCACTCTTATACCTGCAGGAGATTATAGGAGTGGTTTCCTACAGAAGGAGAGGCTGTGCCAAACTGGCTCTCTAAGAGTGGAGTGCTATGATTTCTCTAAAGGGCTGTAGCAAAAACGGTGTGAGACTTCATTAAGATAGGTATGCACTTGTACTGCTGCCATTCCTGCCCATCCCTGTCACTCCCAAGCACTTGCCCAACAGCACTTTATTTAGGATGCCTTGATATTTTACAGATGTAACCAAGCCTGAGAGAAAATGCTGCTGTTCTAGGTCCTTCCTCCTTAGGCTTTTCCTACTAGATGCCCTTCCTGTCCCCCTGCTCTGTCATTTTCCATTCCAAACCAAAATTCTTCCTCTTTGCAACAGCTTGCTGATATCTGGGCAGTCACACCTGAATTTGGCACTCCTGAAATTTAAAAGCAAACAAACCAATCTTAAGGTATTGCAGCACTTTGCTCATCTGGGTCCCTTCAAAACAGTGCTCTTGCAAATCACTTTTCCCCTGATCTTTGTTTGCTGTTGCCCTTCCTACCCTCTGAGCACCACTGCTGTCACTCTGTGTCAGACTGTCACCCTGATGGAAGTTGTCAGCTCTGCCAGGCGAGGACCTTACCTTCCTGTTTGTCCCTACCCAGCACAGCTGCAAATGCAGTGCCACAAGACTCCTGCTCACAACACTGCTCTGAACAAAATCTGCTGTTATTTTTGTACATTCACATTTTTATAAAGCTTGTTTTGCAAAGATCCCAGTGCATTTGGTGCAGATATATTCTTAAAGATCTCTGTTTTCAGATGAAAGCTTACATCAACTATGAAAAGAAACTTTAATACTTTTCGTATGACAGACCTTCCAACAAATAATATTCAGTTGGAATTGCATTATCATCATTTAGGTAGGGCCACACAAAAGCAAAATAAGATAATTCTCAGTTTCAAAGGATCTGTTTTGCAGATCAAATGTGAAAACCTGAGGACTTGAGAAACATGGGAAGAACTGTTCCCTCTGGGAACATCAGGGCATCTTTGGAACAAATGGAAAGCTTCTCTTGGCTTCAGTGGGCTCAGGCTTTCCTGGATGGCTTGCAGAGGTGCTTACACTCAACTTGGACTTAATTGTAGCTTACAAGCAATGGAATGGTTCCCAGAAGGAAGCAGCCCCAAAGGACACCAGATTAGGAAAAGCTGAGGGCTATGGCTCTGGTGTAAGTTACCCCAAAGGCTTGGTAGTTGCAGTCACCTTCTCAGCTGTTTCTGTGGATCTTTTTGTTATTTTTCAGCACGGTGTCTCCCTGGGCTTGGTGTCAGTGTGGTGAACTACCACACCTGGAGTTACACGGGGTGTGTTGCTGCTGGGAAGAAGCAGAGTGAGCCAGGGCACAGCAAGTCTGTGCTTCTCTCAGCCCCCACAAACGTTCTTGACCAGCTGTGGTGGGCAGCTACGGATACTAGGAATATTTGGGGAAACCATGGAACAGAGAATTAGAAAACAGATCTTTTTCATAAGTACTGAAATAAATTTGTGAAAGCAGTGTATGATTTAATACTTCTCAAACACCATCCTCCTGGGCCGGATTCTGAAAGGGACGAGGTATTTGTGAAGTGAGCTCTTCCCTCAATGTGCCTCACTGCACCTCACTCTTATAGAGCTGTTGCATAAGAGCCATACAGTAGTTAATAATGAAAATTTAAAGTTATTTAATTTGTTTTGATGTTTTAAATACAATAAAAAATTGCTTTTTTTCCTTATATGCTTCCCCAGGATCATAGGATAGTTCAGGTTGGAAAGAGACACGTCTTAGAGTACTTCTCTTGAATTCTGATTAGCGTTTCCTTTCACCATGGACAATTAAATGTGACATGAAGGGATACAAAAAGATGTTTGTTAAGTATTTAGAAAGCTCAGTACTGACCTAGATGCTGGAATTTTAGATATGTTCGTATGCACAGGGATTGTAAACCTGTCCTAAGGACTCACACTCAAAGAATATCCCCCTGTAAAACAACAAAAAAAACCCAAATGCCCCCCCCCCAAAAAAAAACCAAACAAAAACCCCAAACAAACAAAAAAAGGAAGGAATAAAATAGAAGAAGAAAAGATAAAGAAACCAAGTTGTGATGATAAATACAAACTGTGGAAGGCTGCAGCCCTCCCCATTTTACTGAAGAGACTGTCTGCTCTGCAGTGGGGGCTGGATATTAATTGAAACCAGTGTGCTAATTTTCCATATGAAGTGGTATGACCATTTTAACCACATAGACTCTACAATGAATTTAGATTAGCTTATTGATGCAAATTACACAACTGTCTTCTTGTGTCTCTATAAGACCTGCCAGATGAATACTGTTGCCCTAAATTGTGATATTTCCCCTACAAAAATGAGTTTACTATTTTTGAGGCAACAATTACAGGTTGCATGAGAATGATGTGTTATTTCCTGAAATTGTACGTAATTTATTTTTAAGAGTTTGAAACATATTTTTGAAGTTAAATGCATATCATCTTTGTAACTGCTCGAATCATGTTATTTTACATTTCCTGAAATACCTTTGAAGTTAAATGCAAATAAGGGGAAAATAAATTACAACTTGTGGAGTGACCAGTGTCTGATTATATGCAGTATAATTAACTTCATCCTTTACATAATGTTTGTCTTAATACTTATCCCATGTACTTCAGAGCCATTCAAATGATTGGTGATTCTTTACTTGGGGGAATCAGTTAAGTTTGTTCATAAGGTGGATCTTTTAATTCGCTTTCAGTTATCATGAGAATTTAACATTTTAAAAATCCTAATTCAAAATTTGTTTAATGCTAATAATAAGCAGCTACAGCTGGAATAGTCAAACTGCTCAAAATAGTCTTTTATTATCATCTCTAATTCTTATTTATCAAAAGTATTTTGCCTTTGGAAAAATTGATGGGATTTGGTATTTTAATTTGAATATTATTCTATTTAGAACCATGAAATAGATTGATAAAGCACATTTATCCTTTCTTTTCCTGTTCTGTACTCTACAAAGAGAGATGGTTTTTCAAATTAACAGACTTCTATTAGAAGAAACCATTTTGGTACAAAAAGAAGCTTTTTCATTTTTAGACTATAACTTGTATTATGACAGAAATTAACATTTTTGTGACCTGTAATTAACTATGTCTCCTGGTGCTATAAATAAGATTTGGCAGCTACAGCTGGAGTTAACTGTAACTTGAGGTCTAAGTTTTTTATTTATAGCTTTTTGTATTTGCTAATGACACTGTGGAGTTCAGGGATGCAGACAATAAAGAGTACAAATAAAATCTGTGCCTGGTGTCTGCAGCCCTGTTCCATTTCATTCCCACAGTGGCATCAGAGTTTCCTCAAATTTTTTCCCGTGCTTGGAAATCTCTGGGGTGAGTCTTTGACGCTGTTAACAATTTCAATCTGCACCATTAAAGCTGCATTTTCTAACCGTCCCCTGGTAATTGTTGCAAGGACTTAGACAAGTAAGACTATCCAAAGGCATCAGTAAGGTCAAACCCTGGTAGAAAGTGCTCTGATTTTATCCTGGAGATTGATGCTTGTATCACCTTTTTTTCGATTCAGCAGCTGGGGTTATAAAATGTACCTGCAATCACTGATAACATGTTAGATCAGACAACAAGTGGAGTAACACAGTATTTTATACACTCTGTGTAGTTTTACCTAATGCAACAATAAATCAGTGAAGGCAGAGGTCTTTTGTAAATTTTAATGAAAATTCAACTGCTGAAAATATAGTTACTTCTGGCTGAAGATCTAGAAATATGAATTTGCTTCCATTCATTAAAACTGTAAAAATTGTTTTAACTACAAACTTTCTGTTAAGGCAGTAAAGAAAGCAATAAAAGAAGAGACAGCACATCCAATATATTATCATTAGTTTGCCATTGGCTATAAGCAAACTGAGGGGAGGGAGCCAGACAATAAAATGTACTTTGAGTTGGCTGTAAAGAATTCCCTTTTTGAACCCAATCTAAAAAAAAAATCTCTGGGCATGAATGAGACAAAAGTTGGTTGAATGGGCCCATTGTGCCATTTCATAGAAATAAAATCATGATAAAATTTAAAAATATTTACCAGCTAATCAATAAACCACATTTTTATGCAAGTCCAGAAGGTTTAGTAGAGAATTTTTCTTCCACAAATTAATATAACTACTGAAAAATATGCTTTTTTATTGTAGCAAAATACAGTTATATATAGCAAACATAATTGAAATTTATTAAATGAGTGTCACAAGAGGGAAATGAGGGTTTAGAAATAAAGAACACTAAAGAATACAAATATGCTGCTAAGGGTCTATAGCATCTTTCTTTCTTGTAAGTCTAAAGCAGTTTTTCTGTAAAATTAGCACTATTCTTTCCTAAAACCTGTCTGCCTACAGAAACAGCCCCAAAGTCTGTACCAAGTGACCACACTCATTATAACACTGAAGACTTGAACAAAAATAAGGAGAATTTACACTTGTTTAAAAGTCACACAAAAAGTGGAATTTATTCAGTTCTTCACTTCCCCAAGGTGGATTTTTCCTTGATTCCTTTTTTACAAATTATGTCAAACACATATAAGATTTTTAAACTTTTTTTTTAAATATAAACTAAGGTATGATATTCGTTATTGCTTGTGGGTTTCCTGTTTTTCTTCTTTATGTCAGGTGTTTCTTTTGAATTTTATCCATTTTTGAGTACCTTGTCTGGTTAATGGAATTTGGTTGAACTTTGACACTTTCATGATTGATTCAGAGCAGAATTAATAAGATCAAAATGAATATTAAAAACAGTTTTAACAGGTAACATTTTAAATGAAATATCTTTTAAAGACTATAAAAGTTATACTTTTTTTCCCTTATTACTAGCATTTCCACCCAGAAATGATGAATTATACATATTGAATTGTTTATGTAGCCTTCTTACAAACTTAAAAGGATTTTCAGAATTGCACAAAAAAAGATTTTAAAACTGATCCTTTGCTCTCATTTTTATAATTCTCCCTGTAGATTTTTGTTGGCTTCCAGGAGTTTTTCCCAAGTTACATTGGTGTCCTGCTGGAATGAGATCATCTCAGTTCAACCACCGCACAAAACATCACTTTTACCCACAAAACATCGCTGGCTTCCATCACTCTCAAAGGTCCAAAAGGTGAGCTGCAGGTTCTTACCTTCCACTGCTTCTGGTGGTTCTATAGCTGCATATATAAAGAATATTTCTGTCTCAGACTAGTAGATATTATAAATAGCCAAGATGTATTTCCTAATATTTTTTTGCTATTACATAAACTGCATGTTAGGAGCTAATTTCTGGTCTCTACCTGAAGAACACTTGAGTAACTTTCAATTTACTGTCTAGTTTTCAAAGCCCACCATGTGAACTCTTATTAAAATAATAATGATAATAATAACAGCAAGAGCTGTGGTCAAGAGATTTATATTTAGGCAGTGAATAGGAGCTTTCAGAAAGCCTGTAGTAGCTTTGAAAATTATTCTGTGCAGAGTGACAGAAATAAAATTCTTTAGACGTTACCAGCCAGGGAGTGTTGCTGTGTATCCTTTAGAAACTCCCTGGGCTTCCACAGGCTGCTTGGGAAAGTCAGCATCAGTTTTGGGAAAGTGCATTCCCTCCTGCGTTGTGCTGTATTTCTGCAAAGTTACTACCGAGCAGAACAAGATTTCCAGTGGTTCTGCATCTGTTCCTGCTCAGCCAAGGTGCCTCTGGGAATATATTTCCCCTTGCAGCAGCAGGTGGCGTTGAACAGCTCACGTTATTCTCACTCTCATAACCATTTTGTCTCACATGTAGTAAAAACTTCTCTCCCAAAACAGAGAATCTGCAAGAGAAATTCAACAAGTTTTTATGGATGGAGCAGACTTCCTACATGATTAAAGTAGGGCTAAGTTCTTCTAACTTTGATCACACTGAGAAATAAGACTATAAATAATGTATTTAAGTGACAGCAGAAACAGGTATGGTAGGGTAATATCTTAATTGCATTTTATTTTCTGATCCACAGAAGTCTCTTGAAAGGCCACAGAGTTCTTGTTGTGATGAGGTCACGTTGTCGTGAGCCAACTCGTTCACTCTACAGCTGATACACCAACCTGAGCTTGTCTGTGGCATGCTCTGCACACTCTGCCTCCACAGGCAAAGGAAATGGTTCTCCTCCCAAATATATTGTCAGTGTGTGTTCACAGAACACAGAGCAGTGCTGCAGGCTTACCCTCTGGTAAGTGAGATCAGAATGAGAATTACCATCTACTGAACTTTTCTGAAACTGCTTCCAAAAACTAAGGGGGCATTGCAGAAGTTCAAAACACACCTCCAAATGATTTATCAAGTTTATTTCTGAAATATGCCATGCACATAAAATAAAACAAATTAATTTACCTGCACACAGGTAAAATTTAAGAACAGAAATCTTTTACAAGCAAATAACTATACATCAGTTTATATAGTTAGTCTTTGCACTAATTATGAGCGTTTAAGAAATCCATCCATCTTTCTTTCATCAACAGTCAGAGTTTTCCATTTGCATATCTAATAATTTATGGCATGTCCTGACCCCAAGCAGTAATTGAACCAATAGATCTTCAGCCTAGATTTACTCGTCTGGCTGCCACAGTAATGTAACTCTGCAGGAGTTTTGGATTACTCCAAATGCCATCTCCTCTTCTGAGAGGTTGACAGTCACAGGCAAAATTTGACCTCCCAAATGTCAAGGCAAAAGCTCCACTGCCTAATTTAGACTAACTAACTCTCCTTTTGGAATACTTCAGATAAAAACAAGAGGGCACAATGATTACTCCCAACATTACCCCAGGAAGATGGTTTTTAATGTTAGACTCTGTAATGATAAATTAATTCTCCTTAGAGTTTAAAACTATATAAGAGCCTAAATACTAAAGAGGAAAATCTATGTACCAGAGCTTGTAAGTAGAAAAGTAAAAATTAAGGGGGGGAAAGAAGGAAAAAAGAGAGAGGGATAAACTGTTACATTACTGATCAGAGCCAGACTGATGAGACCTGAGCTGAGAAATTTGGAAGGAGGAAATGGGTGCTTTTCTGCCTCAAGCAAGCCATGGCACAGGGCAAAAACACCCAGCCAAGAGCCTGTGTTTCATCTTCTCAAAATGTGGTTTAGAAGCCAATTTCAAGGCAGCATTATATGCCTCAGTAAAGTGTTGTCAAAAGCTTTGCACAAGAAAAATGCCAGCAAACACACAGCCCTGCACTGTTGCAGCCTCTTTGCTGAATACTAACTATAGAGAAAATGCAGCCAGGGAAGTGGTGGGTTTAGAGCAGGTATTGCTTGGGAGACTCCCTCTGCTATCCATTCCCTGGTGGCTGCAGGTGAAGGGGCAGGTGCAGAGAGTGGATGCACTGCGGCTGCTTCCAAACCATGTATCAGGTATTATAAAAAGGAGATGGGTTTGAAATTTTGTAACCCTCATCTGTTGGCTATTTTGTTTTTCTGGGAAGGAGCTAGACTGAAAGGCGCTGGCAGACACACAGAGCTGTGCTTTGCTGCTGTCAGGAGTCCCAAAACAACACACACAGGCTGTGAGAAAATACTACTGTCTCACCACTGCAGAGCTAAAAAAAAAAAAATAAAAAAGAGCAGCAAAGGTACAAACAAGGAAAACCCGACCCAGCCCCCAATTAATGGCATAAACAGCATTTATCTATTGATGATTAAGTGCTGCCCTTGTTCCTTGGCAGCGAAGTTCAATGATGATAGACATCTTGGGAAACAGGTAGATAGACAGAAAGATAGATATCCTCAGCTGCTTCAGCCATCCATAATATGCCATGTGCTGCCATCGCTGCTTTAGCCTGACCAATTGCCTCAGTAACATGTTCCATCTTGCCTGATCAATATGAGCACTCCAGTAACTCTGCAGAGCTGCAGCCATCTGCTAGCACAGGAAGAACCTCTTTTTGCCTTCTTGTATAGCCAGACAGTCATATGGAAGAAGAAAAACCATTAGCTGTTTAAATACTTTCATTTAATTGCTTTCATTGACTTGTTTTTTGCTCCAAAACCTTTTGTACCTGTTCTGTGAATACTTCAGAGCGAAAAGAAAAAACTGAAGTATCAGAAAATGAATGAACATTGAAGAGTTTAACAGAAATTCTGAGTTTGGTGCCCAGCCTCCTGTCCGAGCAATTACTGTGTGCCTTAGTTCTTTAGAATTGAAATGGGATTAATGACACCATTAAATCACCTGTTGTAAGGCTAAGGATATCCATGTGATTAGCAGACCTACATGAAAATAAGATCCAGAGGCAGAATTGCTGCTGTTTCCTCCTGAGCTTAGGAGCTGACTGAGATACTGAAGGATGACATGATACAGAGGTGGAGAATCAAAAAGTCTGTGCATTATGGGAATAACAGCACTGAAAGAAAAAAAAAAAAATCTGGTTTTTACCTCACAAGATCTTTCATTAACTGGCAAACAAGGACAGAGTAGAATAAAATGTTATTCTCCCACCCAGCTGCTGCTGAAAGAGTGAGTGTTCCTGGTTAGTTTCTGGGAAAACAGCATATACAAGTGAGAGATAGAAATTGGGACCTCTCCCTTGGCACTCTGAGGATATACAGAAAGATGGGAAATTTTATGTGTTGTCTGGGTGATCCTTGAAAGTTCTCCTTACCTCACTGCATGGGGCAATAGGGGTTAAATCCTGTTAGTTAAAGTGAAATGAAGCTCTGTTGAAATGATCTGCAAAAATATGAGGACAGACAAAATATCGCTTCCCTACAACTTGTTGACCTCCCACATTTCTGGCTTCTCTGTTAACATTGGCCAGCCACCATTTCTGTCCTCTACTCTTTATTTTTTTTTTTTCATTTCCTGCCAGGTTCCTTCAGCCATGCTTCTTTTCCAGGTAGAAGATAGAACAAAGGTACAGATAGAGAGTCAACCACCTAAGCATCATAAGGCTAAATATTTGTTCACTTGCTTAAGATGCAGTAAGTCCTGGAGTGCTCTCTGTTTACCCAAGAAGATTTCAGCTTAGAGGCTTTCTCCAGAAAGGTACTTGTTTAGAAAAGAGAGAAATCCTGAAGATCAGTGTAACCTCTGTTACTCAGAATTACTGAGAGTGTAACGTGGTGTACGTGGGTGGGGTTTTTCTCCTTGGTAAAGCAGCAGCTCATGGGAAAGACTAAGTGCTGTAAAATCTGCATCCTAGGAGAGTCAGAACATCAATATCAAATGTCAGGTACTCTGAATGTTGAGGCTTTCCAAATGATATTTTAAGGTGTTGCAGAGCAAAATTTTAATTCAAGACAAAAAAATGAGTTTGATCCTTCAGGTTTTTTCCCTTATAAATTTCCAGACTAGGACAGCAGCCACATGACAGGATCCTTCAGGACAAATGCCTCTTCCAGAGATGGGGGAGTAAAGAGAATGGTGCTGAGAACTTAGTTGCTCATTAACAATTTTGAATTTTGCTCTACAGAGGGAGCATATTGAAGAATCTTTGCCCCAGCTCAGGTTTTATCATGGTGAGGACAGCACAATATAACAGATGAAGCTACTGCAAGAGGTGGTACAAGAAAACCTGCCTTCAGAAGGAGGATAAAATATAAGAAAGCTCAAGCAAATAATGGATTTGTTTCATGCTGAAAATTAGTTTTCCTTTCTTCATTCTGTTTTTCAGGTTAAAGTCACTAGACAAAAACCATGTGCATTTGGTGGACAATTGTTCTGCAAAGCTGATTGACACAGGAAAGGAAAACATGGCAGCAGCAGAAACCAGCTCTCTGGAGATGGTAGATGGACAGAACACTAGTAATTAGGGTTAATTTTATATTTTTGCCATTATTTTATTCATTAAAGAATTAAAAGTCATTTGAGCAATTGTACCAGTGGGACTGTGATTTGCTGTAAGATTTAAAGTATATCTTTGGATAATTTCATATTGTTTTCAGTCTTTATTTGAGTGAACTTGCCACACTGAAATCGAATCAAACCATTGAATTATCAGAAGTGTTTTATTCTTCATTCTGGGTCTGTGCAGATCTAATTTATAAACCAGGAAAGGAGTGGAAAGTTACATTTGTAAATATTTCAGAGAAAACTGCTGTTCTGTGGAACTTTATGCTGTTTTTCTCTGGTCCTATTGAATGCTTTACAGAAGCTCATTTGGGAAATGTATTCGTTGATTTTGGTAATCAATTGATCAACATTTGAAGCCTTGCTCAGACACACAGCTATTGTGAAGAGCAGTTCTTTCAAATATCCATTTGATTGTGTTTGTGATGCTTGCTTTATTCAACTCTGCTCCAGGCAAATTAAAATGTACTGCTATATAATAAGTATGGGAAGGTTAGCATTCACAATTTAGGGATAAAACATTTTGACAGTTCTATTCTACATTTGCATTTAAAAATCGTAATGCTTTTGATTAGCCCCTATGTTTATGGTAGGATCTCTTGTAGGCATTACTCCTGTGAGATTGTTACCTTTCAGGATTTGCTCTGGACTGTTTGTCTGTGGGGAAGAACAAAAGTCTGCTGGTTCCACAGGCATGTTATTTTCTGGTCCATGGTATGTCTCATTTTCTTTAATTTCTGATGGAACTCCACCTGCACTGCTGCTGCAGAGTCATTTGTGTTTGTTTCTGAGATATTTCTGGGGTGCAGAGCTAGGCAGGTGCACGGGCATTGTTCTGCCTTATATGCTTGCTATGTTTTTCCAGTGGTCCCAAACTGTCCGTTTTTGGGGCACCTGTAGAATCCCCACAGGGACAGAGGGATTGTCTGGGGAGGGACAGGAGGTCCTGCCACCACAGCCCTTGTCCTTGGTGCTGGTGACCAGGTGATGCTCCAGCACAGCCTGGGCACAGACAGTGGGCAGCATTCTGAGCTCAGGAAAGTGATCACTGACACAGGCTGATGTCTGAAGCACTGCTCACTGAAGCTATCAGTATTCATTGCTCCCCTTTTATTTTATCT
This sequence comes from Rhipidura dahli, assembly GCA_013399225.1. Lineage (NCBI taxonomy): Eukaryota > Metazoa > Chordata > Aves > Passeriformes > Rhipiduridae > Rhipidura > Rhipidura dahli. The sequence continues at coordinate 382,612 of VXAC01007103.1, read as the reverse complement.
GTCATCTTTCTGCATTAGGGATGTTCAGGGGGGATTCAAGTTACCTGATACAACATCTGCAACATTGCAATCACCAAGAAAGCATTCATTCAGATAATAAGGCTGTCTCAAGATGCAAGGTCTCTTGAGATGGTGTGTAAATTAGAACAAGTGATAAAATAAAACCCCAAAACTAACAAACACTCTGGCTGGATAGTTCAGGCTTTTCAGAAGAGCGGAAATAAGGAAAAAACACTGTAGGGTTTACAGGAAAATGCATTTGGGCTGAAGTAAAGCCTTCTCCCTGATGTTTTAGCCAATCTCTAGAGACTTGGTGTAATTATTATTAGATTACCCGTGGGAAGGATATGGACTTAGGTGATGCAAGAAATTTTGTGCAGTGAATTCTTCAGGAACCTCTTTCTGCATTAAGCCCCCTTACTCTGCCTCCAAAGCCCTGAAAACTCATATACCCTCAAACTGCTCTGGACTGTCATTTTCCATACCTTCCTTCACATTTGGGAGCTGTCTCTTCTGACTCAGCAATAAATAGCAGAGAAGGACTCTGGGAATTCAGAGAGATGATGTGCACAAAGTCGTTTTCTGATTGTGAAGGGGACCACTGGTAAATCCTCTCTGTGCGCCCAGATTGGTTCTTGCACTGAAAAACATCAAAATCTGAATTATACAGAGGCTATGCAGCACTATGGGTAAGTACTTTGGCCTTTCATGTCTTATTATGTTGTTAATTAGTTAATGTTTGTAAAGCACTTTGAAGATGAAAAGCCCTATATAAGTTCTAAGTGTTATTATCTCTAGAGACCTAGGTTCAATTCAAAGGTGCTTAATTACATATGCCATAAATTAGACTTAATGGGTTGTAGAATCATACATTTTATGCAATGCATGCAGGTTTCTCAGCCAGAGCTGGGTCTTATGGTCTGCTGCAGCAATTCTTTAGGTATTCAGAGTTGTTAAGAAAATTACACAAAAATAGAGCAGATAATTTCTAATAATAATTGGATTGCATTTTAGTACCATTCAGGAGCTAGTGGAACAAATTACTGGGAGCTTTGTTCGGTTGTATCTAGGGATTTTCCAGTAACCAACTTCAAATTGCTGAAGGTAACAGTTTTGGGGTTATTTTAATTGTGGTATAGACATTATTCTAATTCATACTTCTGTATTTTGGCTTAGCAGAAGGGTACTGAGAGGTATTGGTGACTGCTGTCCTTCCAGTAATAGCCTGAAATGTTCCCTTAGGGGACCACTTCATGTTGGGTTATGTTCACAAGCATGAGAAAAGAATTTCCCCTCTCTAGAGATACCAGTGTGTAATTTACAACGAGAGGGTAGCCTGCAAAAAGGGGAAGCCACAGTTATAGGAAAATGTGGTTTCTTTGGCTTTGCAGAGCTGAAAGTTTCCATGTTTTGTAACTTACATATTGTGTGGCCAGAAGGCTGCAGCCTGCTCCAGCCCCAGCACCAGGGCAGATGTCCACAGTGAGCAGGTGGCTTGTCCTGGCTGTTGCCCAGCCAGCAGAGGTCAGACACACACACAGAACCAGCAGGATTGCCCACCTGATATAAAGTGGCTCCCATGAGCTCCTGCAGCAAAATATATCCATTTTACCTTGGGTCTTCCACAGGCACATTGAGGGAGGCAGGATTTATCCTGTGTATAAATATGTTAGGAGTGATTGTGTTCATTAGTACAACCCAAGTAGATTGGAAAAGCTAATTATTAGCAATTTACTATGAGTGTCGTTAACAGACTTACTTGAAAGTATTTATCCTGAAGTGAAAGTCATTTGATTTGGTTAATGCTTATTGTAAGCATATGCAGACTGTCTTCCAGGGGAAAATGTATTTTTGAGTGCTCCAGACAAGTGAAACTGGTGAGCCCAGAGTGCAGAGAAAGCATCTGTAACTGCAGCCAAAAGGGGAACGAGATTTCTGACATTCTTTCAAGACGTGTTTGAAGCATGGGTTCCCACCACTTTCAGGCCTTTTTCTTTATATAGATTTAGGCAAGTCAGTGTGGGCCTAGATTCAGTGTGATAAATGCCTCTGTGATTTCTCCTTTATCCATTCTCTACTGTTATTTTAATGCTTATTTTGAACAGAAGTGTGTTCTTTAAATGGGGCAAAGCACAGTTCCTGACAGTTTGTCACTCACTTTTCCATATTCCTAAGAAATGGATCTAGTCTTACACCATAATTACTAAGGTGCATCTCTTTCAAAACCAAGATATTTTGATGAATACTTTTCATATGCTCTAATAAATAGGAACTTCACATGCTGATTTGAGGTCCAGGCTGTGGTTAAACATTTTATCAGTGCAGCAAACTTATCAACAAACTTTTTCTTCCCTACCCTTTCCCCTTCCCTTTTTACAATGAACAGATTTTTATCCAACTGGCTTGTGACTTGGGGACTTTTACAAGCAAGTTTAGGAACTTGTCAGATATTTGGAAATTTGAGTCTGAAAACAGAACAGAAAATCCCACAACTTAAAAGCCCAATATTTTATACAGTATGTATTAACTAGTTAAAATTTTGACTCACTGAAGTACCTACAGAACTCTATTTTCTGACCTGTCAGTACTTAACTAGAAGTTATCAGTCTGATGCCTTTTTTTTTTAATACTCCAAGACACCATTTATAGTGGCATAACTCACTGAGGTACCAAATCAGTGGAACTGCAAGACACTCTTTGTTTCTGAATTCCTGCAGCCTTTGTCAAAAGGTGATAAGAATATTCGTATTGGTTTTATTTCATCTTGGCATTTCCAGCCTGTCTCCTTTCCATCTCTGTTCCCAAGATGTCAGTGCTGACATACTCTGGCAGTGACATCACTGTTGCTGAAACACGAGTGAAGAATCTCTCTGGGCAAGTGGAAAAGTTGTGAGCTTGAGCAGCTGCACTGAAGTGCCTGTTCCAGGGGCAGCAGGGATGACAGAGAGCACCTTGGTACAGCCAGGCCTCCCAGTCTGACCAAGAGACCACAGGTTGGGGAGAGTGCTCCTCCAGGAAACACTTCATGGGCTACAAGGAGCAGTAAAAGTTCATGGAGAAACAACTTGGTGAGTTAATGTCCAGTACAGAACTCTGGTAACTTGGTGGTTGTGTGTGGTTAGGAGTTTTACAAAAACTAGCCATGCTTTTGGTTTGTGACTTCCCCAGTCATTTTCCTGTGTTAAGTCCCTAATTTAACAAAGCGCTGATCTCTCTCTGAAAACCTCTGAGTGTGGAAACATTGCCCCTGCAGGAGCTCTGGAAGACTTCTGGGTCATTACTGCTTCTGACTTCCTCTCTCTGTGAGCAAAGAGTTATCACAGGTCAGCTGCAGAGTGGAAAGTGTGGCAGCACATTGTGGGCTAAGCCCAGATTTAATACTGGTGTGTCTTTATACCAGAGTGGGTGAAGATCACCCATGCCCCCTAACAGAATGTGCTGTAGATGTATGTGAATCATCACAAGTTTGTGGTGCCTGTTATTTCAGTGGGCCTGGGGACTTTGTCCGCAGAATTGAAAAGTTTACTACTGGTCTGCTGCATGATTCTTGAATTCCTTTCTCTCTACAGTCGTGTTGCAGGAAGGAAGAAAATCACATGCAAAATGAAAAAAAAAAAAAAAGAAGTATCTGATCTGAAAACATTAGGAATTAGGTTCACAGATGTTTAATTCTGAAAGTAGTGTTATGACATCAAATATTTTAGTCTCGTGCACAGACCTACACATTACTTCAACAAGAAGCTCTGTCCTCTGTGGATTAAGAGCATGCCTTCAGTTTAACTCCCAATTCAGTAAAACGCTTATATTCCAAATGATACTTAAGTTTAAATTTAGACATGTCTGCAAGCCCATTGTATTGGATGTCTGAGGTTAATGAGGTTAACAACAGGCTGAAGCCTCGTCTTGAACCAGGCTTTGATTGCACAATGTGTAACAAAGTGCACACCAACACTTCTATTTTAAAGTTACCTCAGGAAATAGACAATGAAATTATTTAATAAGCATCAATCAGGAAATGTGCATTATTATGACTATGTCTGCACAGTTAAGCCTAAACTTAGTCCTGCATTAGGTATTGGTTGAAATTTTGGTTTAAGCAGGAGCACAGTCCATGACTACATGTACCTAGCAGGACAGATTTATAAACTGAGGCGGTCAGGTCACAGTGGAGCCTCTCAGAGGCTATCAGAAAGCTGTTAGACTTAAAAATGAACAACTCCATAAAGCTGGAGTTTGTCATGGAAACATCATCACATCAACTAATTGGCATTATTTGTTCACCCCATTAGAGTAGTTATTTGTAATTGTTATTATTGTAGCATATGTCCAGCATTTAAGCAGTGCATATTGCTGGGAAGAACATTCACCAGAGAAACTGAGAAATTTAGTTGAAAATGTCAAATCAGGCAGGCAGATGGAATTCTTTCATTCACTCTTAAATGAATTTATATTTTTTTCTCTTACTTCCTCATAGAGGCAAACAGGGAAGCAAGCTAACACTATCTCCTGGTTTCACAAGAAAGAAGTCAGAAATACCATAACCACTAAAAGACATATTGAATAAAGAAACTCTTTGGTGGACCCAGCCTTCAGGGGTACATTCAGCTTCCCTGGCACAGGTACCTTTGAGCCAGCAAGGCATGCTCTGGTGAGCTGTGAGTTTTGGCTCTGTGTCACTAAGAAAGGTAGAAATGGCCCTTCACTCACCAATGAACAAAGAGTAAATCCACAGATAACCTGTGTATGGCCCCTTCTTCTAGCAGAAAAAATCAGGGTATTTACAGAAAATCTATCACAGTTGATTTATCTTGCACTGATAATGGGACTCATACTAATGTGATTGAAGAGTCAGAAATAAAAAATGATCAAAAATTGCAATTGCTTCATCTAGATTTCTGGGAGGAACCATTGAAACTTTGCTCAGAATTACCCATGATTATGAAAAAAATGCTCTTTTGTTCTTACATGAATTTGCTTACAGATGGATTTATAATATCCTTTAAAAAATTGATGTTACACCCATCTGCATGTGCTTAAGCTCAGTCTGCTAAAATGTACTGCTTGAGCTCATGACGAAAGCTACAACTATTGTTTGCCTGCACAATACAAAAGGAAATAAAATGAAGGGTTCAGAATGGACTGCTGCAAATCAAGACTTCAAAATCTCAGTTAAACTGCTTTTTGTTCAGTATCTTTTATTACAAGAAGAGGCACTTATCATAGATATTTGGGATATTTGGCAGCAAAACCGTAATACTGAATGTTCAGATGATGATGAAGCAGCATTATTGTCTTCCAGTGCCACTAAAGTCGAAGTTTCCATTTGCATCAATTTTTTAAAATTGGGTTGTTTGGTTCTTTTTCCACTAAGGTCTCAAAGAGATAAGTTAACCCAATTGGCCTGAATGTGACAGTTAATATGCTGATGTTAAGATCATACTTAAAGCCAAGAGCTCTTGGCTAGGCATTTTGACTCATTAAAGGAGAAATAAATGTCAAAGCAAAGAAGGTGAAATTGTAATACAAAATCTATTAATAAAGCATTCTGAAGAAATTGCCTGTTATTTGTTCCTAAAGGAGTTCATATTCATTTCTGTAAGCAGCAAAAAGGTAATCTATAAAACAATGTTCTGTTCCCTTGCTTACACCAAAAGAATTTTATGTCAAATAGACAGAAAGTTGCTCCTTCATTGTTCCAGTCATAAGATCAGTGTCCAAGGAATAGCAATTCTTGTAGTCCTATGATCTGATATCCTATGTCCAATCAACTTGCAGGAAATGATGGAAAGAGCTTTTTAAATGCTGTGGAGAGGTGACAGTCTGGAAAAAGCTAATTAAAGAATATTTTAAAATTGTGTTCCTTAGGATCTTTAATTAAAAAAGAAGCTAAATTGTAAAAAAAAAGAAGACTAAAAGGGTGCTGATGTTGCTGCAGCAGCAGTAGTCCAACTGTAGATTGTACATTGCTTAAATGATTCAGGTATTTTGATATGGTTTGACAAATGAAAACCTTGTCTTACTATAAGTCATTTTTACCATCTGGATTTGCATATATGTATTCTATCTGTTATATTAATTACATCTATTTTCACAGGTATAGACAGACGTACCCCAGTCGTGTGGCACCCATGAATAGATCCCGTGAGCCTGTGCAGCTGTGTTTTGATCAGCGGAGAGCTTTCCTGGCACCCGAGAACTGAAATCACCTTGTGGGTATGACAAGCACATCTAAGTATGTAGCAAGTGAAAATCAAGGGTTTCTGTAAGGAAGAAGTAAGGACACCTACCACAAAAAATTAAAAGTAAAATAACCTTTAATAATCGCAACAATGCAATCCCCATTCTAAGTATTGCTCCGAATTGGCGTTTAGCCATCCATCATTTGCTGGCTCCTAAAGCTGATTTGTACTCTCCTGTCCCTGTTTCTAGGAGCTGCTGGCCTCTTCACCACTCCTTTTGCTTTGGCACACACAACTGGGACCCAAACACTCTTTTGTCTCTTCCTCTGGAACTCTGCTTTGTCATACAAGGGGAAAAGGGGATCTGTGAGCAGCTTTCTTTTTTCTTCATTGTGTAATGCCACTTATAAACTCTGTCGATAAGACACTTGGGAGGTGTCTAAAATGTTAGACAAGGAAACAGGTATAATTCAGAGGAAACCTGACCTTGACTGAATAGGGTCAAAATGCCTCAGCCACCTCTTTCACGTGAAACTCCTCATTTACACACTCAGACTTCTTTCATTGTAGCTTAGAGTTGACAAATATGTGTGGGGTCTGTAGAAGCCTGAAAGATAAGAAGGGTTGAGGACACTGCCCGGTGTGGCCATGGAGGATTCTCGCTGGCAGTCGCTGCCCAGGGCAGCAGCAGCCGCAGTGAGCCCGGGGTCCCGCTCCGGGTGCCGCTCCGGGTCCCGCTCCGGGTGCCGCTCCGGGTGCCGCTCCGGGTCCCGCTCCGGGTGCCGCTCCGGGTGCCGCTCCGGGTCCCGCTCCGGGTGCCGCTCGCAGTCACAGCTGCTTTCCCGACCAGCGCTGCCACCGCCGAGTCTGGGATGGCTCATCCCACAGAACCGCTTCTCTCCGGAGCACTGACACAGGAGCAGCCCGAGCTGCTTCCTCTGACGATGGCCCCAGCCAAGGAACCCCTGCACTTTTATACCTTTTAGCCCCTCACCTTCTCTCCGCACGCCAATCTCGCTCTTGGGCTTCCGCCCCCCTGCCCGTGTCGTCACCCGTCTCCTTTGTGGACCAAAAGATGGGCGATTCCCGGCTCCTGCTGTGTTTCTCAGTGTCCATTCACTGCCTGGCATCCCCCATCTTCGTGCCTTTGTGATCCCAAGGGCTGCCACTTCACGGCCTCTTGTCTCGGGCTCCCACCCGGAGCTCAATCTGCATCTCAATCTCCAGTCTGCCAGCCGGCCTGCCTGGACCAGCAGCATTCCTCAGCAGCAATCCATCCCGATTTAGGCAATTCTGGGCCTAACCAAACTCTTCGTGGAGAACACACAATTTCTCTCACCTCGAAGGGTTGCAACACCAAATTGTGGAGAGTACAAAAATTTGTTATGAGGAATCTCCTGTTTGGGTATCCCCAGGTATTAGCACCTAGCAGATGAGTTCCACTCACCTCTTTGCTAATTCCCAGGTCTAATTGTTTATGTTAATGAAGCTCCTGAGGAAGCAAAAAAAAGGTCTGAGCTTTAAATTACGTGTCTAAGAGTCTGAATTTTCCTCTTGACTTGTTTAGAAATCTAGGTTTGTTAGAAACATTTAAAGGCTGTAAGCCACCAAAGGCTTTGGAACAAAATACTCGTGGTCATTTCCAGGCTTGGTCACTAAAGATATTTCTTGAGCTTCCTGGTGCATTTTGTTATCTCAGGTCCTTTTTGCTGAGTAGTCTAAATGATTTACCAAAATAGTTGATGAAGTTTTATATTGAATGTATTCCAAGCATTTGTTTGCTATATTAAGCACCTCTTTCAACCAGATTTTGTTTGTTATTATGCAAACCCCTTCTAGTGAGAGCTGTTTGACTCAGGAAAGCATTAGCCAACCAAGAAAGTTTGGAGCTTTCAAGTAATTCTCAGTATTTTTGTTTTTATATTTTTTGAGCATCTTTCTCGCTGGCCAAAACCACAGATGGCACAGGCCTGACTTTCTTATCACTAAGGGTAATTTATATCACACCAGCAGTGAAAAGGGACCTGCAAAAAAAGTGGCTGTAATTAGAAGCCCTTTAATATCCTTTCAGGTTATTGGAGTAGCAGACAGGAATCTTTAGCCTGTGTCCTCATCCCTTCTGTTTCTTTGCTGGGAAGTGCTTCAGCTAGGACTGGTGTGAATTGGGAGCTCGAAATTCCTCCTCTCCTGTTCCTGACCTGCTGAAGAACAGCCACACCAACACACTCAGCACAAGGACGTTTCTTCACATTTATCTTAGGTTAGCACTTTCCTTTATTTAACTGTCTCTGATCTGACTATATCTGATCATTCCTTCATCTCATTTTCACTTAACCTTTTGCCCTCTACACAGACTAAGCATCCTATCAGATATCTCCCAAGGGACCTTCTTTTCCCCCCACTCCCCCTTTCTCTACTCTTTCTCCAATTTAGGTGCTTTATGCCACTCCTGCTAATTTACCTGATTACATGGAAGGAGCTGTAGATCTTTTTATAATTGCTGTTTTACTTAAAACATTGATTCTTTAGCTCTCGTCTGTTTTCAGGTCATCACACCTCACGAGGTTTCCCTGGCTTAATGAGCAATTCTGAAGCCACAGAAAGTACCAGACCATGGGGGTCAGTGTGCATTCTGATATTTGAAAGCTGCTCCATAGCATGCACAAGAGGATTCCTGGCACTTGCCTAGTTAAACTGAATGTCCAATGTTATCTCTCCAGGCAAGTAAGATTCTGGCAATCACTGCAGTCCTATTTCACTCGTTCTCAGTCTTTTTGACACCAACACATTAATTCTCCCAAGCTCCTTTGGCAGCTGTAAGAAGTTCTCTCTTTTTTTTTTTTTTTTCCTAATATGATTGATAATATTGAATATTTCTTTTAACCTTTTACTGCCACTCCTGGGCTAGGTGATAGGTTTTGTGTTCACATGTTAATCTCCAGCATGCAGTAGCACACCTTCCAATCACCTACTCATTATAAAGCTCATTTTTAAAATGCTGCTGCTTAATTTACGACTGCCTGTGAAGCCCCACCTACCATTGGCCCTCCAACACTCCCACTGTCAAAGGTCACGTAGAGAAAATCATGGCTTTAGACAGAAAATCCTTCTAGTTTAACACAAGGAATGGCAGTCCTTGGACAAAATTCATCCATATGGTTTCATATGATGCACTGGAAATAAATACATTCTGGAAAGGGTGTAAATAATGCAGGTTCTCTGTCTCAGTGCAGGAAATGGCCCAACTGAAATGTAGTGGCAAAAAATGTCATAATTTTCTTCATTTCCAATTTCTCAGGGGGAAAAAAAAGGTTATCTGAGGAGACACAAATATGTAAAAACAAAAAGACCTCCCAGGATGACTTGAAATATGTTCAAATTACACATCTACTCCCTGCTCCCTAGAACCCAGTAAATATTTCTTTGGCCCTACAAAGTATTTTAGTCTGAACCCAGGAAACCTCAGCTTGACCTTGAAAATAAGATTCCTCAGTTTTCAAAGTAAATGTCTCAGCCACATTACTGGAGGAGTTGTGCTTTTCTGATTGAACATATAAAACTTGTCTCTTTTGGCAAATGGGGTAGATTGTACTGTGGGGAACTGGTTGTTTTCCCAATTAGCTGACCACAGGCACTCTCACACTAGCTCCCTTAACTTCTACACCTCAGTACAATGCTGGTGGCAAGGTTAAAATATCTGTTTTGGGCCATTAGGGGCAGGGTTCAGCCAGTGAAAAGAAGCAGAGCCTGTCTCAGTGGTCATACACTGACCTACCTTGCTGAGTTAGCATCCAGAACGTCTCTACAGAGGTTTTGTTTTGTCTTCTTTTCAGGTTGTAGTGGATGGTTTAACAGCATGTGATGCTGTAGCATCCTTCCAGCATACCTTGAATCCCATCTGAGATTTTAGATTGAATATGTCTGGATTTGATCAGTTTTATCAGTTTATTTTCTTCTTATGTTTTTCTCCTCTGCCAGCTGCATTAACTCTTCTTTCACCCAAGACTCACTCCATGGTACGTGTAATGAAAATACTCTTTTGAAACACTTTGACATCATCTTCTGACATCTGACTCATATTCAGGTATAAATTTCCCTGTTTTGGTTATCAGTTTGCTGTAGAAAAGTATAAGCACGTGTTCCACATGGAGTGTAAAAGGACAAGAAAGGTCTCAAATTCCTCTTCTGATGACTGGTCAATGTCTACCAACTGATGCTGAAAATCTCTGTGGCCACAGCCTTCATCTAATATTGTAGCTCAGACATAACTGCCTTTTGTCCAACAGTCTTGTTTAAAACAGACCAAAATAATAAAGATGGACAATTTGATTGGCATCTACCATATTAATTGAATTAAACCTGGCTTTAATTTTAACAAAAACCCAAATGCAGTATTGGGTGTTGGATAAAATAAGGCGATGCTTTTTCAAAATGAGCCTTTCCATTTTTACTTCAGCTTGAGTTTCTTGAGGCCAGCCACACATGTTGAAATGCTGTCAGCCAGTGTTTCACAGACACTTCTGGTTCAGGGCACCATTGCAGACACCCAGCTGCCCAAGCTGTGGCCCCTGCACCCTCCCCAGGCCCTGCTGACTCCTGTGTGTGCTCAGGGTTTCATTAGGTTGCAGGTTGTAGCCACGTGGTGCAGATTTAAGAGCTCCATGTAGTTCAGGTAATATCCACACATCTGAGGAGGACAGTACTGCTATCCAAACAGGATGAACCTTTGAACTTTGTTAGGTTTTTAATATGACATTAAACCTTAGATTTATAAAACCAAACCAGAACAAAACAAAAGCTCGCTTGCTTTCATTCTGTGTTCTGATTTTGCACTGGATTGTCAGCAAAGCAGACCTTTTACCTATAAACAGATGGCACACAATTCTGTGGGATTTTCCCACATTTGATGAACACACATCAAGTCCATTTACATGAGCATGGAAAATATTAAAATGACTACCAGGTCTGCATAGTGTAAGACACCTGGATAACACTGCTGCCAGCAAGCTTCTGAGGTGGGGATATTCTGGCACACAGTCACGGTTCTGGGGACTGGGCCATTTTTGATTCAGGTTATTGCATCTTTTGACACCTAAAGACATGTTCACCTCTGACCCAGAAACATCTGCAACGTCCAACTATAAAAACGGGAATGGAAATGTAGCCTTTTTTTCCCCTTACTGTTATTTTTATTTTCTATTGAAAAAGGTTTTAAAAGGCCTATGAAATGTAAAATTGCTTTTTTGCCATAGTTGCAAAACTCATTTCAATTTTTATCTGAGATGCACTTGTAGCAAATTTCCAGATTTGAAAAACGAATGCAATAAGCCATTCTGAGGCCCAGGGTCTGAAGCCCAGAGCAGAGCCTGGGCTACACCTCTGAGGCAAACAGGGGCACTGTCACAGTGACCAGCCTTGTCCCTGGTCCCACCATTCACCCCCACTTTCCCCCAACAGTTTATACTGCTGGCAAAGTTCTTGCACGTTCTGACTTTGTTTCCTAAACTAGCTCTGACTGATTTCAACTCACTACTTTTGCACCTTCTCTGCAGGCAAAATTGATGAGTAGCTGGGCCATTACTCATGGCCTGATATCAGAGTACCAGCCCTTCTGGTGACTGTGCCAGGGGCTGAAGGTCCTTGTACTGCAAACTAATACCAACTGGAGTCTTCCTTCCACCTCTCTTGTTCCTCCTGCCATTTCTATGCACAGATCTTATTTCTTTTTCCTTAATTTTGCCTAGTAATTTTTGGCCCTAAAAACTGAGCTGGGACCTTTCTGTGTGTTAGTCTTCCCTCCTGTAGAATAAATTGTGTGGTTTGTAGTAAAATGAAACTATCTTTGAATGAACAGCACTATGGAAATCCCCAGAATTATTGCAGTCATTTTCTTGTTTCATTTAACATGAGAGGTAGAATATATGGCAGAGCAACATACTGTGTTGATGAATAAGTTATTGCTGTGGTAGAGTTTGTCAAAATTAACATATTTCCCATTGGAAAACAACAACAACAGCAATGGGGAAAAAAAAAAGCCTCAGCCAAGCAAAAAACTTTGGAAAAGTTTCTCTTTTCTGAGTACAGGCATTTTATGTTAGAGCCTTAGAGCTGATTCTGTCTCTCCCAAGTTATAAACCCTTATGGATGTACCATAAAGATGTCCACCTAATGCAGAGAAAAGCAGATTAATTGATCACAGTAATATATTCTTATCCACTGAATAAGAGCATTCCACACATTGTTTCTTGTTTTGTTTCTGGCTTGTAAATCTTCATTGTAGGATACAAATGAAAATGACCCAAATATGTATTATTTATGAATAGGACTCTCAGATATTATGCTTTAGATTGATTGTGTTAGACAGGATATAACAGAAGCACAATAAGTCAATGAAAAATAAAAAGCAGCAAAAATGTTTCATGCTAAAAATGTAGTTCTAGTGACACCTCTTATATAAAGGACATTTCCAACACATTGACATTTATATTTATCATGGCTGTGCGTGTGATTTACAGTTGTCTAAGGTGCTGAATATCAGGAATATCCATGCACATACACACCCCTTTGAATGATGGCAAGACATAGACTGCTGCATTGCCCCTTATACAGCAGGCTTTTCCTTCCCTTTTTATTTTTCTTCTCTAGCTTCAGGGACGCAGAGGAAGCAGTAGATCAATAGGGTGTCTTGACTGAAGTTGCCTGCAGCACTTCCATTTCTCAGACTGGACACTGATGCTAACTATCAATAGCAATAAGAGGCTGTCTCAGACAGAATTAAGGCTCCTTCTTCTGCATGGCTGTCTGGTGCTTACTGATAAACATCTTGTGCACAGGATTGCAACAAATAAACCATTTCAAGTGTGCAAACTAGCCACTGTCATTCTTCCTATTGATACTTGCTGAGGGCTGAAGGGACTGCTGGTTATTTTCATACAGCTGATAACATGTTAGATAAGGGTGCAGATGGATAACAGTACAAAGGCATAATGCTATAAAGTGTAGAAACATCATTGATGAAATCCTCTCTGCTCCTGCAGAAACCCTGAGACAACAAAAGACAAAAATATTGACTTATGTTCAAACTACTTAAGAGAAGCTACAGCTAAATTTAACTATTTATTAACCTCTGATTTTTAGGCAGTGTTAAAGATATCCTGCCAAGCTACTTTATTCTGATGTTATTCATTTACCAGTCCTGGATTTGCTATTTTATTCTGGAAATAAAAGGGGCTGGATGCAGGTGGGGTGGATATAGATGGGGAGGTGTTGGGCAGCATCATTCACCTGTCATTTGGCCTGAGCTATACACCCCACTAGCAGCTGCTAATTTTGGAATAACGGAGCCACTTTAGCCTCCCTCCCTGCAAACAATCAATTTCTTGACTGATCTATAGCTCTGTAGTGCATTCTTGGTTTTCAGCCTGAATAAGGATGAAGAATCAGGTTCTCACCCACCCACATGAAATCACCATTAAAATACCTTGACCCAGATCTTCTTGGTGGTAAGTCCTGTTCTAACTCTGCCTAAGTCAGATACCCAGTGGACTTATGTCAATTTGCATCCCACAAAGAGCTCATATGCTATCTGGGGTTTATTTTCCTTTTAATTTTACTTTAAACTGACTAGCACAGGGGAAGTGGTTCAGATACTCTGCCATGAAATCAGCAGAGCCTTGTTTCATATCTCCCCTCTGTGGAGCTCTAACATTTACAGGAGCAAACAATTTGGCTCTGAGACACCTCCAGCTTTATATGATGTGGGCTTTTCAGATCAGGAGGCTTATTTTCAGAGGGAAATTTCAGTGATATGATACATTTTGAGTTTCAGACCATCCCAAACAAAATGTATTACATAACATTGTCTTCTTTCATAACAATGTTTTATAGTAAATTTATCAAAGGCTGATGTATTTTATAGGAGGAGATTATTCTGAAGAGATAGCTCTGATGTTGCTAAATGTTTAAATTACCATTTATGATACCGCTTATGAGTAGCCCTACTAAAAATATTTGCATAAGAAGATTCCTGAATATGTCTATGAATACAGGTATTCATTCAAAAGAAGTGAAAAAAAAATGTTAACTGGAATTTAATTTGGGAAAAGAAAGAATCAAAAAGAACCATACTACAACTCATAGAATAATCACTTACTGATACAGATATTTTCACTCTTTTTTTGTCTCTGTACCATATGCTGCAGTCAGACTTGCCTAGAACACAAGAGCAGTTTGGGGGTGGAATAGTTAATGTCTGTCAACTGCTCAGAATCACTGCTGTTATTAATTGTCCTCCAGTATAGAGCATGTACATTTTGCATTAATACCCTGACTAGAGAGACAGAGCATGCAGTTTCTAGCTAGGGAAGCTGGAATTTCAGAAATAGCTTGGCTCTTCACTTTGATTACTTTCTGGCTGGAGAGTTGGAGTCAAGCTAATTCATTCTGTAAACATTGCTGGTCATTCATGTACAGTGCATGGCATGAATCAGGGCTGGACAGTCAGGCGGGTGCAAGTTCAAAAGTCCAGATGGAAATTCCTGTTCCACTGCACATGGAATAATCCATGCACAGAGTAAGGAGGATCATACATGTACTCAGTCAAAATTCCCACCCCCAGAGAGGGGAAGGTTTCCTTAAGAAAGGTGAAAAGACAGGGGCCTTCTCTATTTGTTGATGAGCAATCCACCCCTTGCACCCTAACAGTCAGCTTTCAACAAATATTTATACAGCTCAGGGATACAGCTATAGCTGCAACATTTCAGCACAAATATTAGGCCACAACCTCAGCTAGTCTAAATTGGCCTCAGTGGCATCGCAGTGATTTACAATAGCTGAGCTTCTCCCTCATTTTATTTTTTTTCCTCGGTGCCTCTGACACAGTACGCTCTGCATGCTTCTTTCAGATGAAGAGTGTATTAATTTTAAAGTAAAAAATAATTTTAAACCAAGCTCTTCCTCCTATTAAGGTTTCTCCCAAATTTTAAGAGGGCCTCAGCACAAAAAGATCTGTTACAACGGTGACTGTGAGTTTTCTGTAGCACAGCAGCACTCAGCTGAGTTGGAGTGCTAAGGCAGAAAGCCATTCAAAAAAAATTGACCCTTTTGTTAAAAAAAGATTCCAGATATTCATATATATACACACAAACATAAAACATGGATTTACTGCTCCCACTGAAGATCTCCATTGTGTGTGAAGGTTTAACAGCACTTACACAGAGATATAAGTACACAGTTGTGTATTATAATATTTGTTTCTTAATGTCACTAAGCCAGAATTCTTCACAAATATATGAGGTCTTAATTTTTCCCCAGTTTTTCAAAACAGAAAACATTAGTACAGCAGTATTTTTTTTCCAGTGTGACTTGAAGCTGGAGACAGAGAAATGGATTACATTACATATTTTCTACACAAGCTGAGGGATTAATTTAAATGATTCCCCTAAATCAAAATAACTAGACTTTTTGGCAGCCTTTGAAGTTTAATGAATGTTTATTCTTGCCATGAAGTGTAGGTTTTGGGACACCCTGCAGGACCTCTAAAACAAGATATCTAATGCTATTTATGTAAAATAAGCCAAACCAATGATGTTTTTATTAATGTTATGAAGACAATGCAAGAATTTAAAAGTAGCAAATATTTTGGTTTAAAAATTTTAAGTTAAAGATACAGAATTGTTCCCACTGTGCTGTCAGTGTCTGTAGTTTAGGGTTTAAACATTAACTACAATTCTGATGATTTCAAAAGTGGGCATGATATAGAACAGGTCTCTTTTGTAGTTGTGTGCTCCCCCAAGTCTGGTTTCCACTCTTTTAGGGACACAGAAAAGCTGCTGTGCTCTTATCTTTCACAATGCATTTGGTATTCCTTTCAAATGTCTCTTATCAAAGTTGACAACAAGTACCTATTACTTACAGATATTTCGATGTGGGTTTTCTGTAGAAGAAAATTAAATCAGGTCATGAGATGTAATAAACCAGACATAGGATTTCCAAATACATTCTGTTTCTTTTATGGTTAATACTTTTTGAAGTGTGCTACTGAAATGCTGCATAAATGTAAAACCTGGTTTGCCTCTGATGACTGTGATTGATTAAAACAGTAGGTAATGTTCTTGGAGATATTTAGCTTCTGATAACTCAGCCATACAGACATTCTCTGATTTTTTTATTTTTTTCTGGAGGGCCATTTCACATGTACAAAAAACCCTTGAAAACTAGATATTTTTTATATCTAAAATTCACAGCATGTCTTGCTGTTAAATTGCCACCTTAGAGGCCTTGTTTAAATTTCATTGAAAATGCATATTAAATCAAAGTGATAGACACATGTAATGTAAAATGTCTGTCAACAATTAGAATCCCATTTGGAAGTTTGTAAAGCATAACAATTTAAAATGAATTCAAATTGAGAAGGAAAGTTTTTAGATTGAGAAGAAAGTTTTAGCCTGCAGTACTGTGATTTTGTTCAGAACAAATCCAGATTTTTTTGCTCTTTTCCGAGAGAGAGAAATAAAAGAGCCAGAGCTGCTAATGTAATTAGTTCACCATCGTGTGTCAGTCAAGTGATTTCATTCTTTCAGCAATAAAGCCCAAATTATATTGGTTATTTGATTTTGAAAGATATAATAAAGCATATGAAGAGTGTGTGAATAATATAGTTCCATGTAAAATCATGTTGCCCTGTCATGGAATCATAGAACGGCTGGGGGAGACCTCAAAAGACCATCTGATCCAACCTTTCATTTTCCTGGGACCTAGAACACATTACAGCTGAGCCACTTGATGAGTTTGTGCCCTATGCATTGAAAAGTGCAACTGGTTTCATTTGGAGAGACTAAATCCCTACCCAGCAGCATCCACAGGGCTTGAAAAAAATGCTTTAAGGGAAACTTTACAAAATATCCTTTGTATTCTTCTAAGACTTTACAAGCTTTCCACACAAACCTCCTGGATATCCTGAAACTGTGGGATCCACAAGCAAAGCAGACCAGTGGCACACTGAGGCCAAGTTCCCTCCGAGGCAGTTTTGGCCCTTGACTGTGTGGTCTAAATGGGGGCAGGGATTGGCAGTTAAAAGGGTACAAAATTTGGGATGACACCTGGATTTTCCAAAAATCTTGAACCTAGGAAAACCTGGGGTTAGATTAGGGTTTATGGCTGATATTTACTGAATACGATGTAGACATCTACAATATGGTTTGCTATAAAATGAAAGTATTTTCAGTTAAGTTCAAATTTTGTAACTTTTTTCTCCAGTCTTACAACATGCACATTTCCAAACAGTATCCAGCAATGTCAGCTTTCTACACTGAAATTAATATAATCTTGTAGATATGTGCCATGCTTCAAGTGCAGAATGTTGTATTCTCTGTAGTGATATATAACTCCTTTAAAAGCAGATACACTTCCAGGACTGATACATTTTGTGTAATTCGTCCAGATTAAATTCTGTCTGTTTCTAGACATTCCACTTATCACTTTGATTTGTTTTATGAGAATGACAATAAGAAAGCAGAACAATAATAAGTGCAAAGCATATTCTGCAGTTAATTTCTGAGAGTCAATCCCTAGAGAACTTTACATAGTGTCTTATTGGTTAAAATTATTGCAAAAACGATAGTGTGACATCACAAAAAACATGGATGCAAATTACCAGCAACAGTTTTTTTCTTTGGTAATTTAGTATTTTTATTGTCTTTGAGTAATCCCCTTGAAGAGCCAAGATTACCTGTGATTAGCAGATTCGAACAGGTGGTTTAAGGAGCTGTACTCCTAAAATGTCACGGTTGTTTTGCTCCAAGAAGCAGTGAGTGCTTTCCCAGTCAGCAGCAGGCAGTTCCTGCAGGCTCCCCTGAATGTGGCAACCAGCACCCGTTACCAGATTTTGTTGCTCTAGGCAAAACATTAAAGGTAGGCCCCTCACAAGGCACAGTCTCTAGCACAAGAAAGTGTTACTGAACATTCTGCAGCCCTGGGCAGCTGCTGCTCTGAGGGCTGGTGGTGGCACTGCTGGCCCAGGATGCAGATGTACCTGTCTCTACCCCCTAAGGCTCACATCCCTCTCACTTTTTACCTTTGCACTGGGTTTAATTATTGCTTCTGCTCAGTGTGAGTATCACTGGACATGGGCAGGTCTTGTCCCTCTGTGGGGCAGCTGTCAGCAGCAGGGCAAAGGAGTAGCAGGTCTGGCTGCCCTTTGAGAGCAGCGCTGCCTGAAACTGAATTTTGCTATTTGAGAATTCTAGGAGTGAAACAAAGAGTAAGTGAATGATCCTGCTTGAACAGAGTGAGTACAGCAATGTTGCTGCATTGTAAGATTATATGTACAGTGTTGGAAAGGACAGTACTGAAGCTGGAGGAGGGAATGGACCATATTTATCTTTTCTTTAATTCCACTTAATTCAGTACATTTACAATGCATTTGGCTCTATGTTTTCATTAAACTGTTATTCTTATGTATTATGGCATTGCTTGTGCTTTTGTGCAGCAAGAAAATGGAAGCTGCTTCAACGGCAGAAGAAGCCAGGCTGAGTAAACTTGAGAGACAGAACAAGTGACTTCAGGGCTTAAAATGCATGGGAGTGCAAATGTGTGCAACTGTCAACTAAACATGTTAACAAGAGTTCATACTAAGAGGTATGGGATTTACATGCTAATCACTGTCACTGGTGCCTTCTCTAAATCTTTTCTCTCTGGAACAGTTGTTTATGCTCCTCAGCAGTGAGTAATGGCCCTGATCTGGCACACTCACACAAATACAGCTCCTCTCGGAAATCACTTTGTATAGACTGGGGGCTTAGACGCATATTTTATTTGCAAACAGCTGGAACAGCTTAAGAAGTTACTGTACCACGCATTGTTGTCCCATGCAGGAGATTTCCATCCCTTGCTGGCGAGGATGTCATGCAAACGTTTGTGCCAGTGCCAGAGCAGCACAGCCTGGGAGAGCCCCAGTGCCCATTGCCCTGCTCAGCCGCTGGGACAGGGCTGTCCTGGCATGGGGCAGTGAGGAACAGTGGTCAGAAACAGGTTTGATCACCACAGTTAGCCCCTGCTCCAAATTCACTCGTGCAGTGCTAGACTGCAACACTGCTCATGCTGTGCTGTCAGTGCTCTGCTTCCTCCACAAGGATGAGTGACGTGGATGATGTTTAGGGTTGGGCTCTTACACTGCAAATTTCTGAGGACAAGAAAAGTATATTTTCATGGTCTCAGAAGTGAGTATATGATGTATCCTCAAGCTTTACATATGGAAGTAGAATAAGGACTGGTGTTGGGTGTAATTCCTAAATGTACCATGTCGTCTTATATTCAAGTACAATTCTCCCTCTTTTGTTCTGCCTGTTGCAGTAGATGACAAACAGTTGAATTGCTGAACCACCACAGACTGGGCCTACATTTTTCTTTGCACATATAATTTTTGCACTACATGTCTTTAGTATTATCTATAACCTACTCAAGCTTTAAATGCTTATTCAGGCAGTACTTCTAGGGGGTCAGTGGCTAGGAGCAAGCTCAGATGAGCTTAATGATGGTGTACAGTCCTGGGAAGAGCCAGCTAGTCTGCAGAAAGCTGCTTAAGGCTGTAAATAGACATGTTCTGCAGCCCTGGACACTGCATTTGAGAGGGAATTTGAAGTTCTGTGAAGAGGGACCGAAACACAGAATACGTAACTCAGGGTGAGATTCAAGAGATGGCTTGTACAGCCAGGATGAAAGTCCAGGCTTACTATATAAAGCATGTGAAGGATGGAAACAATTTTTCTAACCCCAAATCTGGTTTCTGGGTTTCTGAGGAAGGGTCTTTTAAGTCTCTTTGTGAGAATTGCTGTTTGAATCCTGTTACTTGAGCTTTTCTTACATAAGGAAAGGAAACTGTGAGTCTCATTTTCTAGGTGATAAGTGTGTGATCTTGGGTTTATGAAGCAGTACTTTTCAAGGCTCTTTCTGGGTCACTGATGTAGTGTCTGCTGACAGTTCTGTAGAGCTGGCTGGAAGCTCAGCACTCAACTCTTTCCTCTCTTTTCTGCTGAGGAATTTTTCCAAGAAATCAGAAACTCCTGGAGTTACCTTTTGAGGTAGGTAATGGCTGTTGTTGCCATCTGAACATTATATGATCATTAATGGGAAGAAAAGAAAGCTGCAAAAATGTGGCTGGGGATCAGATTGCTCCATGAGGAAATGGGCTCCCCACAGGACCCAGATAGTGCATGTGCAAGTCTGTGAGCAAACATACTTGCACTCAGAGAGGTATGTTCTGCACAGCACTATTGCACACCAGTTCTCTTAGCAGGCTGGCTCAAACTGTGGGCAAAAGCTGCATGGGGAGGACTCTGCTTAGCTCAGGCATTGAAAGCAGAACATTATTCATGAAGCATTTACTTTATTGCAACTAGCTCCTGCCAGGCCAGCTCCTTGTGTTGATGCAGGGAGCATGACAATTTGCACGTTGTAAACACCATGCATTAATCAGGGCACCTCAATATTATGCAAACAAAATGTATGTACTTACCAATACTCCCACTGTATTCGAATCAAAAATATGTCATGAAAAGGAGAGGGGGTTGTCAGGTTCATTTCATTAGGCAAGAAATTTAGGACTCTACAGGCAACATTCCCCCTGAGGTTTGAAGTGTGTTTAGTCTTTAATCACTACATATTCTCCAGTTTAAAATGAAACTTGAAAATGTAAATAAACATGTACACTTTGTAACTCTGATTTGACAGTGTAAATCTTTTTGTGACAACAGGTCCTACTTTGTTAGATAACTACCTTGTAGAAATCGCCTGTAGGTTCTATTTCAGAGAAAATATTCATGGCAAATTTTGTCCTTGTGTTTATATTTGGTCAGCATACAGAACTTTTGTGTAATTTTAATTCAAAGGTAAGCAGATCCTATGGGAACACTTTTTTTAAGAACACATGTTTTTCCTTAAATATATTCCTGGAAAATACATCCCTCGGTCCTACTCCTTCATTTGCTTTTAAATTACTTCCATTTTATGCTATTTTAAATACTATTTTCACAAAGAAATTATAACTATAATATTTTATTAAGAATCGACACTAAGACTCCCATGAATATATACCTGGATGAAGAGTGATAGAGACTGTGAAGTTTTCCTACTGTATAAAAGCACTTTCCTTAAAGCAAGATATTTGGAGGAAATGTTGGCTGTTATTGCAGGTTATATCTCATCATCCACTACCAGATGTAATTATTCATGACTCTTCTTTTGAAACATACATAATTCATATTTCAGTGTTCTTTTTTCCCTTGTCCTATCCAGAGTTTTTTCTGTGCTGAGAGACATCACAATATGTCTTTGTAGCTCAGAATGTAGCTCACTTTTTTTTTTTTTTTTTAATCTAAGGCTGGAGAAATCTCTGTCACTTCATTTCTAAACTTCTGGTTTTCTGGTGGAGCCACATGGTGGCTTTATACGGCTGTGATACACTAGGATATTAAAAAAAAATTAAACTGGGATGCAAAGGCATGTGGCTTGCAGAGAAAACTTCCCCTGTGGCATCAAATAAAAATCTTGGTTCTCTGCAGAACTTACAGATTCACTGTCCATACCTGATGACCCCTGTGTAACATATCAATGGGAAAGCGTTCTGACCTACCAGCCTACCTGAAATACCCTCTAATTTATTTTTTAACCCCCAAAAAATGCATATAAAGGATAGAGTGATACATTAGGATCAATAATAATGTTGGAATCAAGAATCAAGACACTTTCTCAAGTGTATGGTATTTAATTGGAAAAAAAAAAAAGGTTTTTTAACATGGGAAATCAGACATTCTGATATACATGTATAAATAGAAAAGATATCAGGAAATAATGATGGGCTTTAGGGTGTGAAAGTATTTGTAATTACCAGCACTCTCTAGCCCTGTAAAAGTGCATGGAAATCTTTTGCAGTGTTGTGCATTTATTTTTCTGTTTATTTTCCTGCCTTGTGGGCTGTACATACAAAAGAGTTGCCCATACACTGATGCAGGAGATTTTATTTTACTCTTTGGGTTTTAACATTCTTGCCCAAGTGAGAGAATTTTCCATCCAGCTTGTTTACTTCATGATTTATGTCTAAATTGACAGAGTCCTTCGGAGGCATTCGTGTTAAATTCGAAACAAACATATTTAATGCTCGTGTTGTAATAAAACAGCTAAAGGAGCAGATTAAAAAGATATGCACAGAGAGGTCTGATTGATTGAGGGATTGATTTTACTACTTTTCCCGTAGGTGGGTAGTGATGGCTGTAAATCTCCTGATAATCATTTCAGAAGCACCTTCATCAATAAACTCAAAAGGGACAGCTAGGTGTAAAAATTTGCCAGCCATCAGGTCAAACAAAAGGCAGCAAATGTGTAAAGAAAGAATTAAATTAAGCAATCCCACCTTGGCTGGCTATGGCATTAGTCATTTTTATCTCGGGGGCGGAGGAGTCCCCATGACTGCGATTCTCTGGGATTTAGGGGAGAGAGAGGGAGAGGTTCTCTCCTTCTTTTTTTTTTTTTTTCCTTTTTCCTTTGACTAAACCCGTATTGCTTACGATTCAATTATGTGGGTAAAAGCTTGTGTTTGTGAGCAATGATCAATTATTAGTTGTCAGTAATAATGGCGAAGGATTCAATTCTGGTGCCCCCTCCTTTTTTTTTCTTTTCTTTTTTTTTTTTTTTCTTTTCTTCCTTCCCCCTGGAGAATTACCATTAGAAAATTAAAAAAAAAAAAAAAGGCAGAAGAGAGCAAGGAAGGAGGAAGCTGACAGCATGCCTACAAAAGCAGTCATACCTAAACCCACACAGTCACAGGACTTGCAATGTCCATGGTGAATAGCGTGATCCAGGCTATTGATAATAAAACAATTCCGGAGAGCTGGTGCTCGCTGCCCCGGGGTAGCTGCGCCCCAGGACTGTCTCAAAAGTTTATTATACATCGGAGCATAAAGCCAAGTTCCCAGCTGACTGCAGCATCTGGAAGCCCCTAATTACACACATTTCTAAAATATATGTAACCTGTGTTAGCTGACAAACGGCGAACTTGCGAGGTCAGCTGGAGCGGCGCTCCGAACTCCAGTGAAGTGTGGCTTTTTCAGTTAAAATAGAGGCAAACAGAGAACACAGAAAAGGAGGAGGAAGAGAAGAAAGGAAAAAAAAACCCCATAAATAAAAGACCAAGAGCCCTGCTAAGTGGGAAGCGGGTATTTTGGCAGGCTGGAGGTGCGAGCGGTGCGGGGCAGCCGCTTTGCCGTGCGGGGCCGGCGCGGAGCCGCAGGTTGGGCTGCCCCGACCCTCGGCTGCCGCAGCCGCGGAGCTGCCGCCCGTCCCGCGCCGCTCGGGCGGAGGGGGCTCGAGGGTCATGGGCACAAAATACCAAATCAATTGGATTTCCCCCCCACCCCCCAAGTGTTATTAGCGATGTTTTATAACTATGAGGGGATCGTGCAGCTTTTAACTCCGTCGTGCTATGGGTGTTGTGTCTGATCGCAAACCTGAATAACAATAATCCAGCCTAGTGTGATGCATCTCATTGGAATCGTCTCTCAGCAGAATGAACTGCAAATTATCCCCTGTTTACCATCTCCCTTCAGTGCTCATCTCAATGAACTGGAGATCGATCCCCACCACGGGTGTCTTTCAGCCAGGCTGATTTGCATTGAAGCACATTAGAAAGCCTCCCACCTCCATTAAAAAGAATAATCCGAGAGGGGAAAAAAAATCTCCAAGGTGTGGTGGGGAGGAAAAAATATGTCACTGTCATTCGGAGCATCGAGAGGGAAAACCCGAGATCAGAGTATTTACGCTTGTGAACTCTCACAACTTCTGTTAGAGACAATGACGTTTAATTGATGTATTGCTATCAACAACAATAAAGACCGATTTTTCTCTAGCCCTGGCACTGCTGCTCTGCCCCCACCCTTTCCCCACCCCTCCCGGCCCCCAGCGAAGGAGAGGAAAACAAACAATAAATAATCAATCGGTCTTGGATGAAATACCAGGCGCCGCTTTAACACTAGCGAGGAGAAGAGAAACGAGAAAAAAAAAAAGTTGTAAAACTTAATTTCTCCAAATTAATTCCTTTTTCTTTAAGCCACTCTTTTTCGTCTTGTTGTTGCTGTTGTTGCTTTTTAATTACCTGTCCACGGCCGCCTTTTTCCAGCCACGAAGCAAAGGTACTGCGCATCTGGGGAAATTTGTCTCAAGCTTAATCGGCAAAAGTATAATGAAATTGTGAACGCGAATAATTTTGGGAGATCGTCTAGCTTTAGAAACCGTAGGAAACTAATGGAGTGATTGATACAGTTAGAAATACAGGCATAAATGTGCAAATAGATCCGCGTGGGTATTTTGTGTGTATCTACGTGTGGCTAGCAGTGAGTAACGAGTGCGTTTCTGTGCGTTCAGGTTCGGTTTCTTTCCCACTGTCTCAGGGTAAGGAGGGTGACAGCCTGCGCTGAGTGTATCCATCTCTGCCGAAACATCTCTTTAAATATTCAGTGAAAAATAATGTCATGTGAAGTACCACCTATAGCAACATTATTATCTTCATTCTTCAACATCATCCCCGCTGATAGCTTCGTATGTCTTTTTCTCAAAATCTACTGTACCGAATGCTGCGGGGAGGGAGGGGGCTCGCCCTGTGCAGAAATGAAAAGAAGCGCCAGTGACCACTTTGCAAAGCTGACTGAATACTGGAGTGGCACCTGGGAGGATTTTTCGGTTCGTATGTGTTTGGTTGTGTTTTGCGGCTGTTTTTCTTCCCCCCACCCTTATTGATAAACATTTTACAATCTCTTTCGTTTAATAATGAGAAGAAAACGCCAGTGAGCCGGTTCCTCGAATGGGAAGATTTGTCCCTCTCTCCGTTCCCCTCTCGCTCACTCTCTAGGCTTTACCGGCTCATTTGAAATTGAAATGAGTTGGATCTGATCAGCCTCTTGCTTTTACAGAGAGTTTGTTAATATTAATACGGGGAAAAGGAGTAGCTTCTATAGAAGAGTAAATAATCCAGCGGGGGGAGTGGGAGGAGAGAGCATTAGATGGGTCAGGGTGGAGGGAAAGAAACGCCTGTGCTCCCGCTTCTGCCTGTTCAGCTTATTTTACAGAGTAACTTTCCGTGCCCGCAGCAGCGTGACGCGCAGAGGGGCGCGGAGAGCGGAGCTCGGGGGGACATCCACCCTTTACCCACGGCACACGGTATATCGCTGGATATACGAGATATTAAACACAGCCTTGTTTGTAGCCCCTGTGCAACTATGCTTTTTATTTCAAGATTGTGACATTTGTTTGTGAGAGGTTCCTCCTCTGGAAGTAACACATAGGCGTAAAAGTTTGGCGTGCGGCGCATCCCACGGTAGGAGTGCGGTGCCCGCAGGGTCCCGGCGCCGGGAATGTTGGGGACCGGGCAGGAGCAGCGTCCGTAGGGAGCGCAGGGGCCCGGGACGGCCCCGCCGCGTCACANACGGCGAGTGCAGCCAACCCGCGCAGCGCGGGGGCGGAGCGGCCGCCTGGTCCGCCCGCCGCTCCCAGCGGCGCCCTAATTGTCCTGGGAATGTGTGAGGTAAAAAACAAACCCTTCCTATTTTCAGCACCCCTCGGGCCGTGATATATGGAAAGAGAAGTGGAGGGG
>VXAC01007103.1:351975-354778 GCA_013399225.1 Rhipidura dahli | reverse complement strand
CGGCGGTGCCGGCAGCGCTGGGCCCGCCGAGCTGCCGCCCGGCCCCCGCCGCGGCCGTGCCCGCGCCTCTCGGCTGCTCCGGGGGACCGCCTGGGACAGAGTCCCGGGCTCCACGCGGGGAAACGGGGAGGAAAGTTTGCGGGATGTTGTGTTTCGCTGTGAGCATTTGCCCGGCGTCCGAAATCCCCGGGATGCCCTTCTCGTACACCAGCAAATAGATCAGCACTCTCTCCGCGGAGCTTTGCGAAACATTTCTTAAAAATCACTTGGGTCCTGAGAGTGGATTTTGTGTTTTTAACTGAGTTTTGTGAGCTTTGAATGCACACGAGTTTTGCCATTTCCTCAGCATAACCCCCTTTCCCATCTCAGTAAACATATTTATTTTTCTTACGATATTATTCTCACTTCCGCTCGAAGTTTGGAGTAAGAGTTGGAGAAGCGTTACGTTTTTAGTTGTCTTTCATCGGCCTCCTGTGAAAGAATTTGGAACTTCTTAAAGTGAGCAGAGAAAAGAAAAGCAGAGAGAGGTTTTTTTACACCTTCACTTCATATGATTGCATCTTTTGACATTTGCCATAATTTTTTTGTTTGCTTTTAGTAGGTGGAAACGGTCAAAAACACTTCCAAGTATCTTTTTTTAAAGTAGCCGTTTTCTTCTGTTTTTAGTCTTTTGATCTGATTTTGCACATCGTTTTCAAATGAAGTACAGTGGGAGTGTGAGAAAGGAATGTTAACTGAGCAGCTTTCCTGCCTGTTGCTAAAGGATGTCCTTGAAGTAAGTTGGATCTTGCCTGAAATGATGGCATGGAAGTGAAGCTTTTGTTTAGTTTGGGTGGCTATCGTAAGTTAAAGAAGTGAATAACGAAGTTTATTCTGCTTTAAAAATATCGAACAGTTTCCTAGGAAAAGCAGTGTGCTCTCCTATAAAATCTGTAGGAGCCTTCCCCTTTCCTTCTCCAGTCCTGGTGCTAGGATATGGCTGGTTTGCATGGCTGGACGATAAGTTTTGGGTAAGTTGCCCAGAAGGTGTGCTTTGTAATGGTGCTTCAGGGTTCAGAACGCTTTGGTACCATTAGCACAGAGCTACTCCCCGCCTTTCCGGGGTCCCCGGCCCTGGCAGCAGCTTTTCACTTGAGCAAGACGAGGGTGGGTGAGCTACGGCAGGGACGAGTTCGCGTTATGTGCCTGTGAAATTTCAACCCAAAACTTCGAAATTCCAAGGGCTTCTTTTCTTCTCCTTTCACACTGTGAATTCAGGTTTGCTAATCCATGTGCAGCTTTGCACAGGGTGCAGGCGAGGGGAGCATCGCTGCCTCTTCAGACACTTGCAGTAAGGTACTGCTGGGCAGTGTTTTGAGCAAATCAATAGAGTGGCTCGGTGAAAATTTCTCGCATCTGATTTGAATTCTGGTTTGTTAAAACTTTCTGCTATGGTTTCATATCTAAAGATCAATAGGGAAAAAAGTTCCTCAGACTGCAACAGCATGTTTTGGTTTGGCTTTTTTTTTTTTATCACGCTCTCTCCTTTTTTTTTTTTTTTAAAAAAAAAAAAAAGTTCAAAGCTCATGAGTTCACTCCCACCAGGAAGACTTTCCACTTAAATTGTATTTCTGGTGCAATCAATGGATGAGTAAGTTTACCCTTGTAAAATCCTGTATATGTGCACATTTGATAAAGTTTGTATTTGAGTAACCCGAGCAGCTCTCAGATTAATAGCAAAAATTACTTGCAGCGTAAATTATATTCAACAAGTAACTAATTACCGGTAGAAAGTGGGTAGGAGATGGTGGGATTATTTCCTTTTGTTAATAACTCCAGCCACTTTCATGACATTTTAGATTTTTTTTTCAGTTTCTTGGAGTTACATTCACAGCTGTAAAAGAACATTCTTGGGGTGCAGTATTCCAAGGGAAAAGTTATATTGGAGAAATAAACCATCTAGACTTTGGCAAAGAGAAAATATTTTCTGCCCTTCCATATAAAGACTCATCAGAAACAGTGCCTTTTCATGCCAGTAATGGATTTTGGTGAATTCCTGCTGCAGCATTATGATCATCCACATAATTGTTGCTGGGCCCATGAAATAAAAGAAATTATGGCTGCTTTCCTCAGTAAGATCCGGAGGACAGGATGCTTAGGAGACAGAATTGCACAGTTAGGCTGCTTTTAGTTTGTTACATAATTAGGCCTTTTTGTGAGGTGGCTGCAGTTTGTGGGTTCAGGATACAGACACTTGTGTTTTTTTCCAAAGGTGAGCCCAGGGTGTAGAGGGCCTTGTGAAATATCACTTATGCAGATGCACTTCAGAAATAATTACTGAAACCCATATGGTGGAAGTTGTCTGAACCCAGTGTTAGTTCAGACCCGTTCTGTGTGTGTTTCCCCTACATAACCCCAATCTTTGTCTTGCTGCAAAATATTTATGTTTTAGTTTGTACCTTATTTATCTTTTTGATGCTAAGTAGCATCTGGCTCCCCGAGGACAAGCCCTCCTGTATATTTAGCTGTACCAGTGCTTATTGCATAACTGGCTTTTAACCATATTCATGCTTTAATTGTGAAAACATGAATCTTTATTGAAGTGACCTGACATGCCTCAGAAAACACAATTATGATTCTTGAAACTGTAAAAAACAAAAGGGGCAGCTCCTGCCAAAGGCACCCTGCAGAAGCTGTGCCGAGTGTGTTTTTCCACACTTGAAGGTGCATCACACCTTTGTGCTTCCAGTCTCGAAAAACTGAAAGCTGAAACGCGCGAGTGAAATTGTTGCTTCACGTCTATGTGGCTGGTGCTAGGGAAAAA
>VXAC01007103.1:314475-346975 GCA_013399225.1 Rhipidura dahli | reverse complement strand
CATCTTCTAGCCCTTCTCAAGGTACTTTACGAACATCTGCCAACCCCTTGTCCACATTAAGTTCCCATTTATCCCAGCAGCTGGCTGCAGCAGCTGGATTAGCACAAAGCCTTGCTAGTCAATCTGCCAGCATCAGTGGCGTGAAACAGCTACCCCCTATACAGCTACCTCAGAGCAACCCTGGCAACACTCTAATTCCATCCAATAGTGGCTCTTCTCCAAATATTAACATATTGGCAGCAGCAGTTACAACACCGTCCTCAGAAAAAGTGGCTTCAACTATTGGTGGCTCACAGCTCAACAACCCACCAGTATCAGCATCATCTTCACCAGCTTTTGCAATAAGCAGTTTATTAAGTCCTGCATCTAATCCACTTCTACCTCAGCCCACCCCTAGTAACTCTGTTTTCTCCAGTCCCTTGTCCAATATTGGAACACCTGCAGAGGATTTAAACTCCTTGACTGCCTTGGCACAGCAAAGAAAAAGCAAGCCACCAAACGTAACTGCATTTGAAGCAAAAAGTAATTCAGATGAGGCATTCTTTAAGCATAAATGCAGGTTCTGTGCTAAAGTGTTTGGGAGTGACAGTGCCTTGCAGATTCATTTGCGTTCTCACACTGGCGAGAGGCCATTTAAATGCAACATATGTGGAAACAGGTTCTCCACAAAGGGAAACTTAAAAGTCCACTTTCAGCGTCACAAAGAAAAATACCCTCATATTCAAATGAATCCGTACCCAGTGCCAGAGCATTTGGACAATATTCCTACAAGCACGGGTATTCCTTATGGGATGTCTATACCACCAGAGAAACCTGTCACGAGCTGGCTGGACAGCAAGCCAGTCCTCTCCACCCTAACAACTTCTGTTGGCCTGCCACTCCCACCGACGATTCCAAGCTTGGCCCCATTCATCAAAACTGAGGAGCCTCAGCCGATTCCCATTAGCCATCCTTCTGCTAGCCCTCCCTGCTCTGTCAAGAGTGACTCGGGAACAGCTGATCCCACATCAAAAATTTCGAATGGACTTTCTGATGAGGCAGAGGCTGGTGCGTTGCCTACCTCGAATGGCAAAATGGAAGAAAATCCTCAAAACACAAGCACCATCACCAACATGAGCAGCTCTGTGAGCTCCCCGGCAGCAGACTCGGGCTCCAGCAGTGTCGCCACTTTTACAAATCCACTGATGCCTCTTATGTCAGAGCAATTTAAGGCAAAGTTTCCATTTGGAGGACTATTGGATTCAACGCCAGCATCTGAAACGTCAAAATTGCAGCAACTTGTAGAAAACATTGACAAAAAGGCAACCGATCCTAACGAGTGCATCATTTGCCACCGAGTTCTCAGCTGCCAGAGCGCACTGAAAATGCATTATCGCACCCATACTGGAGAGAGGCCATTCAAATGTAAAATCTGTGGTCGTGCTTTCACTACTAAGGGCAACTTAAAGACTCACTACAGTGTCCACCGTGCCATGCCCCCGCTGAGAGTGCAACATTCTTGCCCAATCTGCCAGAAAAAATTCACCAATGCCGTTGTGCTACAGCAGCATATCCGAATGCACATGGGAGGGCAGATCCCCAACACCCCGGTGACAGAAAACTATCCTGAGTCAATGGAATCAGATACGGGATCTTTTGATGATAAGAATTTTGATGATATAGACAACTTCTCAGATGAGAATATGGAAGACTGTCCTGACAGCAGCGTGCCAGATACACCTAAATCTGTGGATGCATCGCAAGACAGCTTGTCTTCTTCCCCTCTGCCCTTGGAAATGTCAAGTATTGCTGCTTTGGAAAATCAGATGAAGATGATCAATGCCGGCCTTGCTGAACAACTTCAGGCAAGCCTAAAGTCAGTTGAAAATGGGTCTGTGGAAGGGGATGTTTTGACTAACGATTCATCATCTGTCGGTGGTGATATGGAAAGCCAAAGTGCTGGAAGCCCTGCTGTCTCAGAGTCTACCTCTTCCATGCAGGCCTTGTCCCCATCCAACAGCACTAATGATTACCACAAGTCACCAAGTATTGAAGAGAAACCATTAAGAGCTTTACCAAGTGAGTTTGCCAACGGTTTGTCTCCAACCCCTGCTAACAGTGGTGCTTTGGACTTGACGTCTAGTAACACTGATAAAATGATTAAAGAAGAGTCCCTGAGTATGCTCTTTCCTTTCAGAGATAGAGGGAAATTTAAAAACACCGCATGTGACATTTGTGGCAAAACATTTGCTTGTCAGAGTGCCTTGGACATTCATTACAGAAGTCATACCAAAGAGAGACCATTTATTTGCACAGTTTGCAATCGTGGCTTTTCCACAAAGGGTAATTTGAAGCAGCATATGTTGACACATCAAATGCGAGATCTACCATCACAGCTTTTTGAGCCCAACTCCAGTATCGGCCCCAATCAGAACTCTTCAGTTATGCCTGCTAATACACTGTCATCGCTCATAAAGACTGAGGTTAACGGCTTTGTGCACGGCTCTCCTCAGGACAGCAAGGAAGCACCCCCTGGTCTGGTAGCTTCAGGGCCACTGTCCTCTGCCACGTCCCCTGTGCTGCTCCCTGCTCTCCCCAGAAGAACTCCAAAACAGCACTACTGCAACACGTGTGGGAAAACATTTTCTTCTTCCAGTGCTCTGCAGATCCATGAAAGGACACACAC
Organism: Rhipidura dahli; assembly: GCA_013399225.1. Lineage (NCBI taxonomy): Eukaryota > Metazoa > Chordata > Aves > Passeriformes > Rhipiduridae > Rhipidura > Rhipidura dahli. The sequence goes on along the minus strand of VXAC01007103.1, from coordinate 344,310 downwards.
TGGTGAGAAACCTTTTGCCTGCACTATATGTGGAAGAGCGTTCACAACAAAAGGCAATCTGAAGGTACTTTTTCCTCTTGCTGTTCTTAGGTTTCATTTTCTCCTTGCTGGGGGTTTTTGATTTTTGACACCTATTAATGTTGCAAGCAGTGGTATCTTTGGGTGTTTGTGGTGTGATTGTGTGTTTAGTCAGCTCTGGTAGACCGAGATGGCCTCTTGTTGAGTGCTCATATTGGCAGCATGTCTGAGGCATGTGCTGTTTTGACTTAATTAAAATTCATCTGCCAGCAAACACTGTCTATGTAGAGTGTGAAATGGAACAGCCAAATGATGGTAAGGAGTATTAATTAACAGAGAAATGCATTGTGTAACTCATACACCTCTTCAAGAAGTGAAAGGTTCTTGAATGTGCTGTTTTTCATAACTATCATGTAAGATGAGTGTTTAAAAAAACTATTAACATAATTCTGGAAATAATGGGCATTACTTTAATTGATTATATAACTAACATTTCCTACTGATATGTGTTTGAAAAAGCAAATATACTTAAGTTTTAGAACACCAGTTGAGCACTTTACTGTGTACATTTTTCTGTTGACAGAGTATTTCTCTAGAGGTTGCTGCCAGTAATGTGAGATGAATAATTACTTTCAGGCCATTCTGTATATACACGAGGCTCTCCGATGAGCAATCAGTAAAGGATACTTTCTGCCTGTCTGAAAAGGACATTTATAGGGTAAAGGGTGTCAAATACAATACTTACTATTGCAATGAAACTGGACATAGCAATTCTAGCCCTGAAAGCAGCTATCTGCAATTGACAGAATAATGCAAAGTCATTATAAGCTAAATACATGTAATAAAAAAAAGAGTTAGAAGCAGTGTATTGTTCAGCAGGAGAACAGGTTATTCTGGGTAATGGCGATGGGCTAACCTAGAAGTAGTTTATTATTCGAGACGGGAAATGGAGCCCTGTATCCTCTATCTTTAATGCCATTCATTATGTAACAAGACTGGACACGTTCACGGACTCCTGCCTTCTCTGTGATCAAAATAAGTTTGAAATCCCTGTCAACCTCTATTTTTTGTTTGTTTGTTTCTTCCTTTCTTTCTTTCCAGGTTCACATGGGCACTCACATGTGGAACAGTACTCCTGCAAGACGAGGCAGACGACTTTCTGTAGATGGCCCCATGACATTTTTAGGAGGCAATCCTGTAAAGTTCCCAGAAATGTTTCAGAAGGATTTGGCTGCACGGTCAGGGAATGGAGACCCGTCCAGCTTCTGGAACCAGTATGCAGCTGCACTCTCCAACGGCTTGGCCATGAAGACCAACGAGATCTCCGTCATCCAGAATGGGGGCATCCCCCCGGCACCGGGGGGCCTGGGCAACGGTGGCAGCTCTCCCATCAGTGGCTTGACAGGAAGCCTGGAGAAGCTCCAGAATTCAGAACCCAACGCACCTCTAGCTGGTCTGGAGAAAATGGCAAGCAATGAAAATGGGACTAACTTCCGTTTTACGCGTTTCGTGGAAGACAACAAAGAAATTGTAACAAATTAGAGAAAATCTCCATAAATAACATTCCTGCAAATAGTGCAACCTAGGGTTGCTTTTTTCAAGTTGCAGGCTACAACATTACAAAGACTTTGTTTTGTACCATGTTCTACTTCTAGAGTTCTAAGAGAGCTTATTTATTAGTGATATAACCTTGCTTTGCAAACAAATGCAAGCATTAACTTTGGTCTCCCGTATTTTGAACTAAATACTAATCGACTAGAGTGCTGTAAACTTGCTGTAACATTTATGGCAGTTGCAAGTCTGTTCTGCTAGGTGATCTTATTCTGGCATTAACTTATTTTCTATATCCAGTTTAACATGAACTCTGGTATTGATGCGATGCCTCAGTGATGCATTAGATCTCTAATAAAAATCTGTATATAAATGTACACTTTGATCCTGCTGGAAACTTTATCAGCAAACACATTGTTTAATTTTTCCAAACAGAATTAAGAAAAGGACTGAGAGAATATAGACTGAACAGTGTGGGTCCTTTACACAGCTCAGTTTTTGATTTTTATTATAAAATTAAAACTGCTTTAATTTTTGTAGGTTTAACATTTTCCGTTTTGAACTGTTATTTGTATTGTGCTTTTTACTTGAGTCGTCTTAAATGTTAATACACTTCTGTACAGTAATAAGCACGCAGATTATTAGAGAAGATACTGAAGTGTTGTTTTGGTAGTTGAAACTGAGACGTAACATTTTGCCTTGTAGGTATATTCATTATAGAAAATGTGCTGGACTTTCACAATGCTGCTAAGTATGGCATCTTGAACAACTTCCGTGGACAACTGTAGATGCTCCTGTATATACAATAAGACATCACTTTCATTAAAATGTACATACGTTCCTTACAAGACCAAGCCCTACTCCTTGACCAAGGGAACAAGTATAGTGTTTGTTTATTTTGTATTAGGCATTGGGGGGGACAGGGGGAACCTTGGACTGTTACATGCACTTTCTCAGAAAGTTGAAAGGAAAAGAGGTCCAGTTTCTTTAACATTTAATACTTACTAACAGCAGAGATACTGTAATTTTACTCGAGTAATCAAATACATTTTTGCAACAGATAAAAAATTCGCTGTCTCTGTGTTTTTAAAGTGTACCTGTATTTAGTAATCAGTTTGTATTATTTAGCCTTTCCCTTGGTTGACATGAACTGTCCAGGTTGTATGTGCGTGTTTATATCTGTAAGTATGGGTATACATATATGTACTGCATATTAATTGCTAGTATATTTTTCATACCCCCTAATAGTGGGAAATTTCTCCTAAACTATTCAACTCCTCCTTCTCATAAAATTGTAGATATTTTGGCATTTTTAATTTGTTTATTAAAAAAAAAATGCTGCTAGCAAAGACCTTATTGAGCCTAGGTAAGTTTCCTTTGAAGGAAATAATTTATTACGTTTAAGGCTTGATTTGGTTCAAATGCTTTATATTTGATATTAATTTTATTTTATGAGATTGTATGTTTGTGGCATGCTTACGCTGCTATACCTGTGTAAAGATGTCCACTTGCTAGCCTCCATATACTATGTGGGGTTTATAACTTGATTGTAAAAAAAAAGAAACCAAACAAAACCTAATTGCTTTGGGCTTGCACATGATTTGGCTTCCTTTAAACACCTGCAATGTTCATTAACCTCAATGGGAGTTTGTCAAACATATTTCAGCCCAATATTTTCACCCAGTAGAGTTTCATCTCTTTACATTACTATTTATGAAAAATAAATCAGATTGGCTGCCTTCAAATTATGCCTTCAAAAACACCAACAGGCATAGTCAATTTTGTGTCCATGTGAATTTTTTTTTCTTTCCCCCCTCCCAATTCCAAAATTCAGGTGTTTTGTGTTAGGGGATTTTTTTCAGGATCACTATGGGGGGAGTTGCCTACCTTTTTAAACAAGAAATGCTCACTTAGCTCTTCCTGTAGATTGAGTTGCAAATTGGGCATCGGAGAGGATTTACAGCTGAAGAGCTGGGGTGAGAAACACTTTTCTTGAGGACTTTTCCCCTTCCTATGATTATGAATCCTACATATTAACACTGTAGTCTGGATAGCTCTTGGACTTCATGTCTTTAGGACTTTTCCTGTTCGAATGTGATGATTCACCTGGTACATTATATGCGTTTTTGTTAACATGTAAGTTGTACGCTAGAGCCAGCTGGCTTGTCAATGTGAATATTTAAGAATTTTAAGTCACCTTTTGGTCTCAGAAAAAGGTAAATTAAAAGGATTTTGATGATTTTATCAATGAAATACTAACTAATTCTGCTTTTAAACTGAGTTGAGATTTGTGCAACAGAACAGTTGCCAGGGAAGGGTTAGCAGTCCCCAGCTCTCCGGGAGGGTTTCCTCTCCGCGGCTTGAGTTTCATTAGTGCCTTTAATTTCAGCCCTCGGAGCCTCTTCCCACGGGGAAGTGGAGTCCTTAGGTTCCGAGGGAAGCCGCTCCCGGGGCAGGCGGGCCCCGCACTCGCGAACCTTCCCGGGCACCCGGACGCTCCTGCCGCTGGGTAACGCACGCGCTTGGCACTATTCAGGGCACAAAAAGAAAAAAAAAATGGAAAAAAAAACCCCCGAAAGAAACAAACAAAAAAAAAAAAAAAAAGGAAAAAAAAACCCCCGAAAAAAATAAAAAAAAAAAAAAAGGGCCATTTATTTTCTCGTACCTCGGGGCCTTTGCCCCGGCCCGCTCGGCTGACGGGCCGCTGGCACCAAGGAGGGGCAGCTGCCTGAGGGGATGCGCTCCCCCAGCCCAGCCGTCCCCCGCCGGGGCGACAGACCCTTTTCTCGCCCATCCTTTCCGATGCGTTTCCCTGCGGTGCCGGCGGCTGCGGCGGGCGAGGCTCCCCGGGACACCCTTCCGGCCCATGAGCCCGGCCGGGCGGGGATGCCCGCGGTGAGCCAGGGCACTGCCCCGCCGTGCTGCTGCTTCGCTCTGCGCTTCCCTCGCTGCCGTCGGCGGAGGTGGGTGCTGGTGGGAGGAGCGGCCCGCGCATCCATCTCTCTGCGCCGGGCTGAGGGAGAGTGCCCGGGCTGTGCTGGGCTTAGAGACGGATGCCTGGGCTGAGGGAGAGTGCCCGGGCTGTGCTGGGCTGAGGGACAGATGCCCGGGCTGAGGGAGAATGCCCGGGCTGTGCTGGGCTGAGGGACAGATGCCCGGGCTGAGGGAGAATGCCCGGGCTGTGCTGGGCTGAGGGATGGATGCCCGGGATGAGGGATGTGTGTCCGGGCTGTGCCGCCCGCTGCGCGGAGGGCGCCGGGCCCTTCTCCCCGCGCTGCGCAGGAGCCTTCCGTTCCCCTACTCTTGCCAGCCCCGACCTGGGCTGGGGCTAGGGCCGGGGCTGAGGCCGGCCCGCAGCAGAGGCCGGGGATATCGTCCCAGTGCCCGTAGGGTGCGGGGCCAAAGGCGGCTCGGCGCTCCCCGCCCCGTCAGGCGGAGCGCCCGGCTGGCCTCCTGTGGGGGGAAGCGGGGGAGGGCGGGAATAATTTGCTCTGGAAATGCGGAATGTTAAATTTCCCGTTACTCTACACCAGACCGTGGGGACCGGGGGAAGTTACCTCTCCCCAGAGCTGTCCTGGCAAGCGCACAAAGGTGCCCGCGTCTCCTCGCAGCTGGGAGCCGCGCTACCTCGCTGCAATTACCCAGCGCAGCGTTTCCTATTCACAGGCACTGAATTAATCCTTATTCAAGAATAGATTTTTTTTCCTTTACGGTTTTGTTTTCGCGGCCTCATTTTTCTCATTAGCAACAAAGTTTTCTTTCCTCCCTTCATCCTTTTTTCCCCCATCTCGTCTCGCCCATCACAATTTTATCATCCATTAAAATAAAGCACAGTGGGGTGGGTTGGTATTCTCTTCTTCTTTCTCTTAAACGCCAGCGATCGTTCAGCGCAATCATTTAATCATCCCGAGTAATTTTCTTCACCCAGAAACAGACGTGATTTATTTTAAAATGGGGCTAATGGCGTGCGAAACTTCCCCGCTTGGGAAGAGCCCGCGGCGGAGCGGCAGGACCGTGCTGGCCGGGGCACCGCGGAGCTGCCCCTCCCGCCGGGCGCCGCTGCTAGCAGCCGGCCCGGGCAATTTGGGGCTTCCCCGAAGGCCGGAGAGTGCCGAGGAAGAGAGGACGCGGTGCCCGGCCGCGGAGCAGCGCGGCGGCTGCTCGCTTCACCTTCCCAGGGCACTGCGGGGAGATGCAGCGGGGCTGACGGAGTGAAGGGTTGGTCAAAAGGACCCGCGGTACCGGCGGAGTGGAGAGAGAATCGGGGCAGCACATGGCGAGGGCAGGAATGAGGTTTCCGTATTGGCCGGGCAGGCGTGAGAAGGGAGAGGAAGCAACAAATTTCCCGTCATATTTCGTGTGGTGATGACGACCAAATCCTAAATCCTTTTCTCAGGGAAAAGCCTGTTGAATTTCGGTGTTTCTTCATAGGCTGGGCTGTGGTTTGGGACTTAGGCACAGGTTACAAACCCTCCCACTCGCAGCGGGCAACAAACACCTCTGTTTGTTCCTGTTTTGTGAAGAATGTTTGCTGACCATAAAAATGCAAGGGTTACGGCTTGTTTTGACCTTTTCTTTGGGGCATGCCTCCTGCTTTTGAGAGCTCTGATGTCACAAGCTACCTGGTTGTGTCTTTGCAGGAGGCCAGCTTTACTTGGCAGGGGAAAGTGTGACGTTGTAGCATGACAGTTCCTTTTTTTGCTGTCTCCTTGCCAGTGCTCCTTAGCTCTGCAGGTTAGTTTCCCTGTCAGTGTTCAGCAGTTCTCCAGGTTTGTTCCTGTTTGGTTGGGGTTTGTTTGTTTCCCAGTCAAAATAACATTTTTAAATTTGGTTTCCTTCTCTCAAGAACTTGACAGAAGTTAAAATAATGGTTTTCAAATAAGTAGGTACAGTGATTTATACAAGCTGGAAACACTATGTCTGGTAACTGCGGAGTCAAAATACAGTGACTTAAAGATTTCACTCACTACACAGTCTGTTCTATAAATACATATCCCTAGACAAAACATTGAGGAGTAGAGGCTTGAAAATACTAATTTTAATAGGAAAGGACATGAATAGTTGGAAAGTATGGAACTTCAGCTGAGAACAGAGTTACTGACAACTGTGTTTATGATTTTCTGATTTGATATTTCCAGGTTTTACATCCAGGTCACACTTAATATTGGAATGGTTACCCTGATGCCTGGAAGATGGGTGAGTGCATGGTGATTCCTTCCTGGGAAGATCTTGTTCCAGGGACATGGGATACCAGGATGCCCTGAACCACATACAGTGGCTGAAATATTTTACAGGTAATGTGGTGTAGGAATGATAGTGATTAAAATGACATTTCCAGCTCAAATTATATTATTGTTTTTTCTTACCACAAGTTTGGTTTACATTTCATCTTCTGTTTTAATTTAGACATTATTTTTGAATCTACAAGCTAAATTTCTTAAGAAGCAAAGTTTCTCACTGATATGGGAAGGGAAACAGTAGAGTGAAAATAGGAGATCGGAAAAGAGGAATTTTCTTTAGTGCTCAAGTCTGTGTAGCAGTGCAGGAGCTGGTGAGGAATGGGCCCGTGAGGGTTGAAGTCATTCTCTGCAATGCTCTGCATGGCAAGTGAGGCCAGCATCTTGTGAGACTCAGAACATACAGTGCACCTGTGAGAACACCCACTGGAGAGCTGCAAAGTAAGAAAGTGATGCCATCATTCTTTTTATAGCAGTTAATTAGTTAACCAAAAGTGCTAGCTCTTAACTTTCAGAAGTTTCTGTCACTTCTGGGAAGAACTTTAAAGTCAGGATAGATGGGCACCAAAAACATGTACATGCCCATGTTATACTTGGTCATCTGTACTAATAAGGATGGTTGTTCTCTCTGGAAAAATCAGCCCTGAAACTTCTGGTGTCACTTCATTTCAAAAGTGAGAAGTCTCTCCATGTTAGCAGGCATTCACATCATCTGTAAAGACAGCTCTCTTGACCAGCACAATGCTGAAGTGCAAAGGTCTATTTTCATTATTTAAAGGTCTTAAAAATGCAGCATCACAGTGTCAGGTGGGTGTAGCAGAAGCCCTGAAGCACCTGGCATCAGGTGGTGCAACACGAGAACTATTTAGAATTGGATATGGAAAGCAAAAAAAATGCAGTGGTCTGGCACACTATAATGGATTTAACCCCACTTATCACTACTGTCTTTCTTTTTCCTCATCTTTTTTATTAAAAATAATTCCAAAGTGAAGGCAGAAAGACCAATCAGATAAATGATGTTAAGATTTTTTTCAAAGCACTGCCTGTTTTAGCAGTGAGTTAAATTGCTTTACTTTGAGCAGGATTTTAAAGTGTCAATTAATACTTAGTGAAGCTAACATTTGTTTCATATGTACAATAACTAGGGGATAATCATGTTCAGTACTAAATGTGCATTCATGTGAACCCCTGTCCTTCTGCTGGTTAGAGGAGCCATAGAATAGCAAGTTATGTAGAGAGAGACAGAACAGATTTCAGAGGTTTATGCATCTATTTACTTGTCTAGACTGAATACTGAGTCCTCTCAGCAACCTGTGTCAGAGCTGCTGCTGAGAGCAGGGCTGTCTGTGATGGTTAAATCACCAGTTAGCTCAGCTGTGGGGAACCCTTAGCACCAGCACAGACCTCTGGTGCTTATACACATAAATCAACCCCCTGCTTAAGTCAGCTGAACTTATTTTGGCTTCTAGCATTGAGGAATGCCTGAGTGCAGCACAGACAATTTCTGTAGTGCTGGATGTGGCTGTTTAAGGTGTTACTTTCCTTCCCTTTCAGTCCAGATGTTTATGCCTGTCCACTGAGGTTTCTCTCCCTTCCATATTTGAATAAGTGGAATAGGTCTCATAAGCACTGTCCATTCATATAGCTGCAAAGACTGAGTGAGTTCTTATTTGGTTCCTTATTTAAGATAGGAAAGAGTCCAAAACGTACTGGGCAGGTTTGCAGAGCTTCAGGAGATCATTTTATAAAAGGAGGTTGAGCTTATGTATCTGTGAGTCAGGCAGAAAAGAATTCATAAAGCTGCAGCACTTTTGATCTGCAATTTCATGAGATGTTACCTTCCAAACCAAGCCTCCTAAAGGGACAACTGCCTACCAAGTAGGCTTAGCTTAAAATGCCACTGAAGTATGTCTAAATTTGCACTGAAGTGCGGGGAAAACACTCCATAATTTGTCCTGTTGTGACAAGGCACAGCAGTAACAGCTTAAAACACTGAGGTTCTTACTTCAGCAGTCTCCTTACTGACATCAGATGGGCACCCAGAGTCACTTTTCTTGCATGACCTATACAAAAAGTAGACTGCGCCCCTGTGTTCTCTCCTGGATCTTAAGAAGTTATTAAACCAATTCCTTCTTTTGAAAGCAGTATGTGTTCATGCTGGCATCCTCAATAAAGCTGGGACACAAACAAAAAAGCAAACAAACCAGTCACAGTAGCATTCAATGCACTTAAACTTGGAGGAAATGAAAATCAATATTTGTCAAATGGAGAGAAAAGGTAAAATGGACTGAGGAAAAATGTCTGGCTTTCTTAAAAGCCATTAGTGAAAATGAAAAGTTAACAACAATAGTGGAATTTAATTCCTGCATCGGTGCTCTTTGAACCTATGGTTTTGTTGTTTTCAGTCTCAGGATGCACTAGCTCAATGCACCCACACTCCTTTTTTGTTAGTGCTGTTGAATGGAATTTATTACATTTTAATTATGAGTGATTTGGAACCTCGGAGGCTTATCTGGGTGGTTTGCTTGTGGTTAAAGTGTGAGAGGATAATTTAGGAAATGGAGGTTTCATCTCTGTTCTGGACACATGTGACCTCAGCCAGTTGCTCCAATCTCCTGATATGTTTTGTAAAATGACTCCAACAACAGTTCCTAACATTTAATTTTTGCTTATTTTGGGTATTTAGATAGGAAACTGTTCTCACTGGTCTTTTACAATGTGTGCATATCATACATGGCTACTCTCTGGGAACATAAATGCTTATAAAAGAGCCAACACACACCTATTTTGCATCTCAGCATCTCCTGGAACATCTGGAAGTGCTCTGCTGGTACCTCAGTATGTTATTTGCCACTTATTAGATGAAGTTCAGAAGTTAATCCTGTATTTTATATACGCTTACATTTTCACTGGATTTGTATGATCAAATCATCAGATTCTGCAGAAGGTCTCAAGAGATACTGTATTTTTGCTGAACTTTTGGATGCAGCCACAATCCTTTAAAATTTTCCATGAAGACAAGATGTCCCTTTCTTGGGAACAGTACAAGGAAATAGTGATTGCACTGCTGCCTTGCAAACAGGTACCCAGAGCTGATTTCCAGTTCTGTGATATTTATCAAAGATAACAGATTCAGGTAATCAGTTCTCTTTATATGCTTCTCATATATGAAGAAAATGGTAAGAAAGAGTAAGCAGAATTGTAAAGGTCATATTTAATCAAAAGAAAAATGCTGGATAATATACAGTGTGACAGTTTAGGGCTAGACTTGTTGCCTTAGTGACCTTCTGGTTTGTTCCAAGGTAGTGTGTGAGGCAGGGTGATGTGAAAGGGCTCGTGGCCAGTGTGGTGTAGTGGAGAGTGCACTGAAATAAACTGTGCAAATTGAGTCCTCTGCAGCTGCTGGTTTTGGGGCAAGTCTCTAGTATTTTTTGATGCTCTACTACTCATTGTGAATGACTTACTTTTTGGTTGAAAATTAGATATTGACAACATTAACAACAAGAAAAATACGGCCAGCAATTTCCAACTCCCTAGCCCCCCACCTCTTTTGCAATGTGGCCTAAATTTGAAGTTTGTTCAATGGTTTATTTTTCTCTTCCAATTTATATAATGATCAATTTAAACCATCCCAAAGAATCATGGTTTTTGGAGAGTGCTATCCTGTCTAATAATCAAGCTGTTAAAATTTGTTGATGCAAAGTAACTTAAAATCATAGCCCAAGTCCCGTGACAGTGGACAGTTACCAGGTGATATCCTAGACAAACATACTGAGATCATCTTACTACCTCCTGCCCTTCTGGACAACAATTTACCCACAAAAAGCATTGTTTTGTTTTGGTTTTTTTTTTTTTTTGTTTTGTTTTTTTGGGTTTTTTTTGGTTTATTGGTTTTTTGTTATCAAAGCAAACAAATTGGTCTGTTGTGGGATTAGTTTTTATGTGTACAAGTGGCAGGGACAAGGTGCTGATGGAGCCAGGATGTTGTCAGGTACCCATAGGTGACACGGGATGTATGCAGTACACTCTTAGCTCTTTGTAGAGGGTCGAATCCAGGCTGCTGCATTTCCAGATAACCTTCTGGGGAGATTAGACCTTAAGCAAATGAAGTTATTATACAGCTGGTTACTGTAGAAGGCTCTGAAGTAGCAGGGAGTCCTGTGATAATGTGATATGTCTCTCTTCAGGATTAGTAGTTGTCTCTTGTCTTCCACCCCCTCATTTCTTTCTTTCTCTCTTAGGGGTTAAGGCTCTGTGTAATGTTGACAGTTACTGGAAAAGGTTCTAACGGCAGTAGAGCTGGTGAAAGACAAGACTATTTATAGAAAACAATAAAGTAAAATAAATGTAAGATTAACTCTCAGTAGCTACCAGCTGTAGCACCTTTTCTCCTCCTCCTGTTAAGTAGTAAAATCAAAGCATAATTTGGAAGAGCTCCCTGCTGGAATTGGAGAAGCCAGTTCATTTTGCACACCAAAGGGAAGTTGAGATGTTCACTTACAGGATGGCATTTCCTCAGCTTCTGCAGAGCCATCCCCCAGCTGGGATTAAAAGCTCACAGGCTGTAGAAAGTGAGGTTTGTCTGCTGGGGTATAAAACTAAGCTTTTTTTCTCTCACAGTGACTGGACATCTCAAGTCTTCCCAGTGCCACCATAACTGTCTAAAATGATGGGTTGGAGATGCATTTATTAGGACAGATCTTTGGTACAGGAGATTTTGAAATGACTGAGGTGCAGTAAAATGGCTCAATCTGCCCTGTTAAAGTTCACAGCATAAGAAGTGATGTGCAAAAAAGGTTTTGGCTACAGTAGTGGCAACTATGGAAGTGTTTTGGATGAGTTATTCCAAATCAAGGACCTTGTTTCTTTTCAGCAAATCAGATGTACAGAAGTTTCAGGTTCTGCTCTGTTTTATTCCTCTCTTCCCAGAGCCCAGGTTGGACTTATTTAATATTATTATGCATTTTCTCTTTTGGTGGAAATAGTTAATCTAAGCACTCTGCACAAGTCTTAAAGACTGCTTTTACTTCCCTCCACCCTCCATCAACTGATTTTTGATATGTAGTTTGCTTCTTTATTTCATCTTGAAAGACTGGTGTGGATATAGCACTGTCATTTTAAATGAATTAATTTAATTATGGGAAGCTTTTGCTCTCTTCTGATTACATTACAAACAAGATTTTGGCAGATTTGAGGGTTTATTTCTGAGGAGGGTGAGAGTACAGTGGCTATTAGTAGCTGCTGAGCCTTTGGCTAGTCTCAGTTACTATTCAGTCTCTTCTTTCTGTTCTTCATTGTTTCTATGTATTTATAGTTGATTTTTCTTGAGAAAAATATTGATGCCATTAATTTTTGCCAGTGTCAAAATACTTTTAAGTGCCAGATTTCCCTGAATTCACTTGCAGACCAATAACCCCAGTTTAAAATAAATGAGAAAGTTCAAAATAATACTTCACAGGATTTTGTTTCAGTAGAGGGAGTGTTGACTCCAGAAGAGTTTCTGTAACTGCTGAAAATCTGGACAAGTCACTGCAAAAGACTTGAAATGGAGAGTTAAACTATTTTATAGTGGTCAAATGCTTCTAACCAAATTTAGTCTTTATAAAATCAGAAATGTTACCTCCTTCTGGCTCAGCAATAAACCTACAGTGACTCATCAAGGTGATGTTGTGGCTTTTTCCCTTCTATTGTGGAGCACAGTATTGATCAGACTGTGAAATAATACAACAACTGAAGCTCAGGTAGCAAATATGCATTGGATTGATCTTTTACTAAGCCTCCTGTATCCCAGCATTATTTATGGCAGAAGGATCAAGTCTGGAAAATAAGTGATAAATACCACCTTGTAGCACCTGTTTAAGTGATGGGATAGAAAACACTCCCTAGTTTGTTAACTTTAAGTATTGGGAGCAGGAGCAATGTGCACATAATAATATTATGATTCATACAAACCACTTTTCAACCAACTCGATATATTTCATTACCTCCTTTTCAGCAGAAGTATTGATTTTTGGTTTGTGGTTTTATAACACAATTTCAAGGCTGTTGTAGTTTAATGAGCCATGTTCTTATGATGTTTAAAAAGATTTGAAGCATTTGTTGAGATAAATATTATGGATTGCCCAGCTCTTGTCACCTCTTCTTTCTCTCTGTGCTTGGTATCAGAGCAGCATAAGAATGAATAGGGCAGGCAGCTCTGTGGCTTTTTGTGTTTGAGATCAAAGTGCTGCTGGAGAACAATAGCAGGCCACGCTTCTGTGTCCCTGACCACACACAGCAGCACCTGCAGAGCAGTAAAATGTCATTGTTGCTTCTGCAGTTTGAGCACAGAGGAAGCACCACTGAGGTGGCAGATGATTCTAATAATACTTGATGTGAATTGATGGGGAAGGAGGACCATAACACAGAGGGCTTTTTATTATAAGCCTTGACTTCCCAAGCTGTGAACAACAGAGTACTGCACCTGTGGACTTTCTTCAAATCAACCATTATGGAAAGTGACAGATTTTATTAACTTAAGGAAGAACTTTTCAAAATGGGAAAGTTGTAGTTTATTTTGGAGACATGAAAAAAGAAAGCAAGAGATATATTACATATTTCCCACTGTTCATACTTTTCTGGTATGTGTGATGTTTTTAATGGGCTGTAATAGAATCACAGGGGCATTATTAGAAAGATTCTATCTTTTCCTCCATCATTTTAAGATAAAAAAATTTCTATGGGACTTTTTTTTTTTTCACTTTTACCCATTGTTTCATGTCTTAGGTTAGATGATTAATGGAATTAACAAGAGAATAAATCTATTGATTGAAGAGATAGATATCATAATTTTTTTATATAGGATAGCTGAGGTCAGGTAGAAAAGAAAATTGGGTGGAAGAAGCCCTCAAATTGTTGGAATAGAAGTAGTTTATACCAGGCAATATCTGTGCAGTCAGTTTCTCCCTTGAGAATCCATCTTTGGGAAGGTTCTGGGAGGGCAGGAGCTGGACATGAGGGCTGCAGGACCGTGCTGCTGTTGGAGGAAGGTGCAGGTAAATGGAGCTGACATACATTTTTTTCAATGTAGAATTTACTTTCAATTCCAAACAGGTCAGATTATCAGGTTTTTTTACAACAGCAATGCACCACTGATTGAAGACTTCTTCTAATATCTCTGTTCTGGGATTATGACAATATATCAGTCTGGACTTTAAAAAGAAGTAGAAGAGCATCAGCATTTGTTTCTGCAGGTGGCCATCATGTGTTCCGTAGTATAACAGAGATACTGCAAAAGTTGGAAAGATTATATGGCTGGCAGTCTAATACCAGAGATTCCTTCCTATACCATGAATTAACTAAGTGCAGGATCTAATTTACTCAGAATTCTTCTCTTACTTTAATTTTTCAGACTATGTGGCCACATTCTGACTTTATTATGGCTGCAGTGATTTTGCTAACCACAGACTCAAGCCTCTGGTACCCATATGAATCCAGACACATCCAAATTTTTGTGTAGGTGCAATTAATATCCTGATGATGATATAATTCAGGTTGCCTTAAAAACAGAACACACATAAAAAAGGAAGTCATTATGAGCATTTTATTATCTTCATATGGACGTCGTTTTTACAGTCAGTTTTGAAGGAATCAGAAGTTGTAATTCATGTAAAATTAATGGCTAAGAGTTGACAAATCAAGCATAAAATCAACTGGATCATGATTATTAGCTAAAAGCATAGTGCTTTCTGGTTGTTCTTTTTATTCTAAAAATAAGCCCTGGATGAACTGAAAGTCACTTTGCAGGAAACCCTTAAGTAAAGTGGTCATGCAGAGTAGTTGGTGGAATATTACACTTTCCATTTGCACAAACAGATGGTAAGCTTGGCCTTAGATTTAATCAGGGGGTGACAGACAGGTAGTGCTGTTGTATATTTTGGATGGAAACTTCTTATCAGAGAGACAGAGAGGGTTTCATTCAATAGCCTATATGCCAAGCAAGAGAAGCATTTGCCAGACATTCTTATCCTTACTTTAACTTACTATTGGGGTTAACACATACAAGAAAGGTGCTGATTTATTAAGTCAGCTGCAAAACCTTTGTTTTGATTTTTTCTTTTCTCCTCCTCCTCCTTTTTGGCAATGCATGTAGCAATCCAGAACACTCTGATATGTGTCTGTGATTAAACTTGTAAGCAAATAACTGCCTTAACAATTCAGGATTCATGAATGTCTGGCCATATTCTTTTTAGCTAACTTTTAGATAAGATTTTGAAATCATTTGTTCTTCTTTCCCTTCCCAAAACCTAATACCTGGTAACCTAAGCAAATACAATCTGTTTCAGAAGAGAGATTCAGGCCAGTGCAGCCACTGGTGTGTTTTAATGTCACTGCAGAGATTATGTTACCTTCCTAGAAACAAAATCTTTTTTTCTCCCCTTCAAATGGAAGTCCCCTGATACCCTTGTCAGAGACCATTTGTTATGGAGAGTTTTGTGAAGCAATCAAAATTAATTCACAGTGATCTTTTCACCCAGAACCCCCAGCTTCAAATAATGGGCTTTCTCAACAGGTGCTCATTGTGGCAGTTTGACTCCAACTTGCCAGACTAAAGAGTTTATTCTTTAGCCATATTTAAGAACAAAATCCTGAGCTTGTAATTTACTAATCTTAAACAGCTGCCCAGGAAGGCACACCTGCTTAAAGGAAGTATTTCTTGTCTTTGGGATCTAAAACCTAAGGATGTTTTCATATTTGCCCATTTTTTTGCTTAATAAAAATCTCATGTACAAGTCACTAGAAAACCTGTCCAACAGCAATGCCACATAATATCACAGTCTTATTGGGAATCTAAGTGTGCTGATTGCTCTTGCAGAGGAGCAAAATTCTCCCTGAAGACAAAACAAGTTGGTTTGATTTTTTTTTTCTTTCCCCTGAAAAGGATTTGTAATAGGTTTCATTGTGAAATAAAATAAAACAACTGTTTTAAAGGTAGCACTAATAATAAGCTCTACCCATTGTGAGCGATGAGAACTTTGACAAATATTTGCTAATCTCTTGCAGGTACTTTTTAAATATGTTTCATATGAGCTGCAAAAGCAGAAGTATTTTTTTTAATATATATTGAAGTCCTGGGTGTGAAGGAAAAATAAGGAAATAGATAATTTGGTTCAGTAAAACAGAATGTATCAGAAATACCTGAGCTGCTACAGATACCAGTATATTATATTTTCATTTCTTTAACTGCTAGGCAGGTTGTCAATGAAGTACTTTTCCAGTAGAAAGGTATCCCTGTGAGGGTAAAGCCATTCTGGTCAAAGCACATTTCCACTGTTATAATTGTAGCAGCAGATACTATTGTCAAAGCTGTTGTGTTAAACAGCAGATTAATCTGTAACCGTGCCCAAAGTGCTGCACTAGTTGAACATGTGCAAAAGAGTATTTTCAGCTGGCTTTCCTGTACTGGATGTAACTCGGGATGAGAACTGGGATCATCAGTGTAGAACTCAGAAGATGTGAAGTGGCCGTAAAAGAGGAAAAAATGGAGGTAAAGACTCACTTAAGAATATCCAGGAAATGTTTGCCTTTGTGTAGCTATTATTAGTAATTGATTGTGTCGCTGATAATGCCGCTGTAGGTTGAAACTGGTGCCTTTGGCAATGTCCCCCGTTTCAGAAAGCGAGAAGTCATTATGGCCCCTTTTTGAGCCAGGTACCTGAAACACTGGGAGCCTTCAGCAAGCCCCCTCTGTGTGACACTGCCCGAAACAAAGGCACACGTGAGGCCTCCCCGGCCGTGCAGACACAGAGGCTTTGTGGAGTATTACTTCAGCACAAGTGTTTGATGGAACGATGCAGAAAAAACAGCTTGTAAGGAGAAAGGAAAAGCAGTGGAAAAACGTCAGTCCAGAACCACACGAGCACTAGTAGGCTTTGCTTGAGAAAAGTGTCAGAGCACTTTAAGTTAAATGTTGAGAAAAGAAAGCTTAGAATTAAGAGAAAAGAAACCATCTCCAGCTGTCTAATTCCTCTTGTGTTCAGGGAAACAGCATTTTGTTTGTGCCAGAGAAAGAGCTGACTTTATCATCAATTTCTCCTAATGGAAAGAGAGTTCCCTACACGTTGGCTTTCTGCTCAAGACAAAAGGGGGTGATATTGCTTTTGATTTCAATAGCACCATTTATTTGGGACTCTCAAAATATTCGATAAATGCAAGTATTGGACAACACTAGTTCCTTTGAAGTAGATATATATCATTTTACCTCCTTAGCAAAGAAAGGGACTTAGCTGGTGAGGATTAGTTAAGCAGTTTGCCCAAATTCAATGGTGACTTGGTCACAGAAATAAGAATGGACTCTAGGGCCCTGATTCCCCTCTTATTTGTACTAGTTTAAATCAGATGTAAGCAAGGGAAGAGTCGTGTCTCAGTGGCTGCAACACCTGATTCCTTGATATAATTTTGGAAGTAAGCAGACTCCTTTCTGGACCTCAGTGGAACACAGAAGTCCCAATGGGATCCCTTGCCCTTGCTATGCTGTTTTGCAGTGTGGGCCACTAGTACAGAAAGGCTGGTGTGAAACTTGGAATATAGAAGTGTTTATACTGTACCACCAATGAGTTGGACTCATTTGGACTGTTGAGAGCTTTGACAAACGTTTGTTCATCTCCTGCAGGCACTGTTGCACTATTTATATGTGTTTTATGTGACCGGCTCTTGCACTATAAAAGTCTGTGCATTTAGTGATGTATTTCATTAGCCACCAGCATTTCCCAGTATCTTATGTTTATTTCAGCTTTTTTGTTGCAAGATTTTTCAGTGTAGGAAGGGATTGTTTAGGCTACCAAACTAAACACCAAAATGTTCAGACTGTTGTCTGTGTGAAGAAAATATTACCAACCTGTGAAGCATGTGAAACAGTCCTATTGAATCAGATGAAGCACCAATGTAGAGTCTCTCATTTAGACCCATGTTTTCAACCATACTGACTAGGATTTTCATACTCCTAACCTGAAAGCATACCCAGTGGATTTTAGAAGTGTGGGAATGGGTGAATAAAATGGAATCCTGCATAAATGCTTATGGACAACTTATAGCAGCAGAGGAAACTACACTGTAGCATCATATTCATGTAGGATAATGGTAATTTGAAACCAAGCAACCTTTGTATAATCTTGTATTCCCATTAAAAAAAATCATATTGCTGTAGGCTTAGAAATCAACTAAAATGTAAACAAACAATGCAATGATTTCTTCCTGAAGCAACTCCAGTATGACTTACCAGCTGTTAGATGTGTGTATTTGCTCCAATGGAATATTTAACTTCAGTACAGCTGACTAGTTTATTTTTGTTGATGGTGTAACTGATTACTTTGTTGCAATTTGAGATGAGAATAACCTACATGTTCCTATCGACTACTCTTATCCATTCTGAGGCTTGGGGAATGAAGAAATTATCTGCTGTCAAGTACTGCTGATGTAAAAGTGAAGGCTATAACTCTCTATTTATTGAATTAGTCACTTGTGCTTCTTTTTCTCTCTCCTTTCGCAAAGGTTGTGCTGTCACCTGGCTTTGAAACAAAACATATTTCCTGGTGTTATTTTTTGGGCAGCTCTGGCACCCTCTCCTCTGCCAGGGCCCTGTGGCTGGGCAGAGCCCAGTCTGGCTGGAGCAGATGGGATCTGAGGATACCTCTGGTACTGTGCCAGAGGCACCCAGACATTCCCTTTGCCATGTGCCAACCATCAGGGTGTGGATGTGAGGATCCCCTCCTCTGCACATCTCTCCTCACAGCCCTACATGGAGAAACCCTCTCAGGTCCCTGTTAGCAGCACAACTGTTCACTGGAGAACACTTCTTAGTTCTTGGATTCACACCCTTTTTTCTCTCTGAGTACATATATGTAAACAAAAGAATAACTACCCTTAAAAATATCATTTATCCTGTGAATTATTCCAGTATGTGAATTATGGTGCATTAAATTCAAGACAATAGTGTTGACATAACCCTGTTTTGTTACTCATAAGTGAGAGGTTATTCTGTCAGGTTGCTTGGATCTCATGAGTTGTGTTGGCTGTTTCTAAGCCTCCACTGGGTACGAGGTCATTTTGTTAAGATAAGCATTCTCATTAGGGTCACTGGCATGCTTCCTGTGCACTGGCAGCAGGGGTGAATGTGAAAGCTTCTGGCAAATAAGAGCCTTATAGGTATGAATTCTTATTATAAAGCTTGTTTGTTTCTTGGGGTTTTATATTTCTGGTTTCTCCTCTTTAGCAACAATTCTAGGGACTTAAAATGATATGCTGCCCTTCCTTTTAATAATTATTTAGATTAATTATTTTGCAGGTGAGAGAATATTCCAGGCCCAAGATAGTGAAATACAAATACATTTAAAAAACACATGAGTTTTGTGTTTGGAAATGCATATCTCAAATTCTGAAATAACATTTTCTGATTAATTTTTTCTTAGATATTAAATTAAGTGAATTTATTTCCTTCACTAGTAGCCTGCCTAATACATGAGTTAGGAATAATGCTGTGGAGTGATGTATACTTTGATGAGAACATCCCACCGAAGTGCTTGAGATCTTAATGGTGATTACCAGGTGGATAAACCTGAGATGCATTCAAATTCTCTGCCTCAGTTTTCCATGTGTTTAAGTAATGACCACAACTTCCTGCCAAGGGAATTATAGAGGCTTGTGCAAAGGACCAAGTGTGCAGTCAAATGCAAACTAGGACATTGTCACTGAAGTCAGACATGACTGAGAACCTGAGCCCAAAATGTGTATCTGTGTAGGATGCTTTGTATGCCTTGGGTGGAGCAGGTGTTTGCACCTGATCCACGGAGGGCCCTTCTAAGGGAAGTCTTTCTGTGTTTTGAAGTGTATGGTTAGAAGCAACGTTAAAGTTAAATGAAAGACAATTACATTGATGTTTTGGAAATTAGGGTGAAGTCAATAAAAAAGGGAGATTTTAGGGTGCTGTCTTACAAACCAGTTTGTTTTCAGTTTTCTGTAAAATACAGCACTGTGGTCAAGTAGGATGTTTGTAAAGTGTCTTATGAAAGTGTTATAGCAAAACAAGGCGCTCTGAGATGGCAGAGAAGGGAGGGAAAGAACAGTGTCTCTTGTGTGACTACATTACAATGGGACAATGACATTGTAATTCCTAGGAATCTTTGCTCCAAATGATGCAAAAAAGTGGTTGTCTAGGAAGAAATCAACAACTTGTCTGTTTCTTAACAGAGCAGCTATGTTGCCTTCCTTCCTTTTAGTTGGGGTTGCTTAGTCTTGTCTTTCAGTGTGTGTAGGATGTGTGAGCCTGGCTGGGATTCATGGAGAAGAGCTGGGCTTTTGTAAAGGCAGATGGGGTTGTGTGAGCATTGCTCTCCGAGGGACATAGCTGGGCTAAAATGCAAAGAGCATGTGAATTGCATGGTACGTAATTTTAAAATACAAATTTTGTGCTCCTGTCAGTGCAGTGATCACAGTTGTGTCACAGAAGCCACTTTTATTTTCTCATTGTAGAAACTGATTCCTTAGCTCAGGTTGTTGAAGGTCATTTATTGCAAACCTGCTATAAAATGGCAGCTGTAGTTTCTAGGGCTTGTTTTTACTCATATCTGTTTTTACACCCCAATATCCTTAGGTTTCTATTTTAGATGCTTTCCCCTTTGGCTGAGGTGGAGTTGCCTTGCTGTGTGTCCACTTTTCTTAAATACTTGCTGCTACTTTTCCTGTGCAGGGAGAGTAAAGCAGAAGGAGCAGGGGCTGTCCTGTAATAACTCCACGAACCACTGGATGGTGTTTGAGGCAGTCTGAGCTCCTGGGTGAAGTCTCTCTGCCCCAAGTCAATGAGCAGCACGTTGTGCAATTGAGCTGAAGCAGGCCATTTTACTCATCCAGCATGAAACTTTCTGTTCTTCTTGTTTATTTAAGGCTGTTGAATTTAGAAATGTTTAGAAATAATAAATATGCTCAAATGGGATTCTTCCAGGGTGATAAATGGAAGATTTCCCATATTGATGTTAATTCAACTTTACCATTATTGCCTAGAGCAACCTTTAATTCCATTCTTGTTTTAATTAAAATGGGTGGGTTACTCTGGACTGGATTTGCCTTGTTTTCTCCCACTGAGCAATACTTCACACTGTTGGTGGCCACTGAAATTTAAGTAGGGCCAGATTTAACAAGTTATTGCACAGCACCACAAGGCCAGATTTTGTTGCTCCTTCCTGTACATGATAGCATTCTATGCTTATTTTAAACTAATGGTGTTCTAGGATTGGAAAAGTAAATTTAAATACTAATTCTGATGTTAAAAGCCTTCAGATGTCTGCCAGGATCCATGTTTAGTACCCCAACCCTCTTCTCTACATGAAACACGCAATGTATCAGTTGTCTAAACAACTTTGGCTAAAAGATTGAGTTGTGTTGCCCTCCAAGATTCACCTTTTGGAATGAATTTGAACTGTGTAAAATATATGCCCTGGGTGCCAGCGATGTCAGGGCATCCATGTGTTGCCAGTGTATCATAGAACAAGTCTGGTACTATGTTCTATGTCTCTCTTCTAACTGCTAGTTGAACACTTTGAATGATAAAGTTTAAACTGCTGTTACTACCTAATTATTCCTTGAATGCTCTTTTGGCCTAATTTTCCTTTGTATTACACTCAGTCTTCAGATAGATTTGTTCTGGGGGGGTTGGTTTGGGGGAGGGGAAGGTGGTGGTAGGTGTTGAGGGTGGAGGTGGTATTTTGTTGTTTCTGCTTTGCTTCACCAACAAAACTGAAGTTAGAGGACCCGTGCTTTTAGCTGACCAATGTCTTTGGGGCAATGTATAGCCAGCAAAAGAAAGCTTCCAGAATAATAGTGCCAGGTCAGGCGCTGCCAACCTGAATAACATCAAGGACATGCACTTGTTTTCCTGTCTTGTCCTACTGCACTGTTGAACAAACTAAGGAAAAAAGTATCAGGAATTCTATTCGGCTCAGCGTGCTAGGAGTTCTTTATGTGGGTGTACAAAGGAGTGGAAGTGTTTCTGATGTCTCTTCCTCTCTAGGTCAAATAATTTTTTTTTTCATCTTTAAAGACAAAAGAGGTGGAAATCTACACTCAGCAACCAATGCTAAAGGAGTGAAGTTTGAAAGACTAATTAAGAAATCTGATTCTATATAAGCTTTGATGAGCATACTTTGACTTGGAATTGCAGTTTCACTAGGCTTGGTAAAAACGACAGAGAATTCAGTTGGAAACAGACCTGTTGACTCTCCTGGGCTTTGTATCTCATCCAGAAAGTGTATCTCAAAACAATTATAAAAGTAGTGATTTACAGCACAAAGTCACCTTGAATACTGAGCTGTTCCAAGGGCTTTCAACTTACATTATTTTCCAACTGTGTCACTTTCCCTAACTATCTGTGTCACAAAGCATTATGCCAAAGACATCAGTTGTAATTCGTTTTCTTAAATATCTGACTTTAAAATCTGTGTCAGGCAATTTGTATCATCTGTCAAACAACTGTCAGAAAGGGCCAAGAGGGAAACACCTGAGAAAAAGCATAGTACTGAAAGATCTGTGTGTGCAAGTGCTGTGTCCTGTGTGAACAGCTACTGGAGGAGATCCTGAAAACCCAGTAGCACTGGCAACACTTCCTGTGTCAGTGCAGATTGGAAATGCAATCTTGGATCAGATTCTGTGGCTGCTGACTGGCAGGATGGTCTCTGGTGGCCTTGGACATTTGACTGCTTCTTGCAAGAGCTTTATAGCTCACCTTAAAATGGCTTGTAACACTTTCCAGACTGGAGTCTTAGCCTGGCATCTTGGCCAAATTGAAAGTATACTATATCTATCAGAAATTCTTCTAGGGTTTCATTTAATTATTCTTTGTGAACCAGTGTTCTGACTTTCTAAATAGAAGATTTAAACTGGCTTTCCTTTAGTTGTGTGTAGTCCTTTACTGAGTTGTAGAATGAGGTATGGTTTTCCCGAGCAGGTTACACTTATTTTTTTCTGGTCTACAGTAGTTTTTTATAGACTGTAATGATTTTTTTTCTTTGCCTCCTGCCCTGAATTTTTATGTGTCTTTTCTTCACGCTTGAGCAGTAACCACGTTTCATTCAAGTATTGTATGTGTTTCACTGAAACCAGTGTTCTGTCCCTAGACATAAATCTGATTGTATGATAAAATCTGCTCTGGCACAGAGGTGGAGCCTCTCCAAGATAATGGTTTCAGTTTGGAAAGTACAGGAGTTTAAATCTTTATGTAAAATATTTAGTTAGCTGTTTGTTTAAAAGATGCTATGCTTTTACTGTAATGATTTTCTGGAACGTGCAATTGTGTCTCATAATAAAGTCAGTCCTTATCAGTGCTGTTAATAGTTGCTAAAATGAGTGTGGCCATATTCAGTAGTGTAGGAAATCATCTTTCAAGTATTTGTTTTAAAAATGATGGGCTAGTGTCATGGCATGAAAAGCTATGGAGGCATTAATTGTCTCTTCTGTTACTTTGCTAAACTAATCCATATAAAAAGAGCAGATTAAATTGTCTGACCCTCATATATTTAATGATTGCAGCTATTTGACTAAGAAACATTTCTCAGGAAGCTGCTTGTCACAAACTATCAATATTCTTTTCATCCCCCGTTAGTTATTGGTGCACTTTGTTACCCTCCAAGATGGCCTGTCTCAAGTGGTTCTTCAGCTTGCACAGCAAGAAAACGAGATGCTAAATGGTTGCACAAACAATTTGATTATAGTGTTTGATTCCTGCCCTATGGATTTCCAGGATCAGTGATCCTTTTTTTCTTTGCTTGTTATTATTATTACCCTTCTAAATGATCTTTCTGTGGCCAGAACTATTTTATTCCTTTTTGTTAAATTACACTTTCACCTCAGGTTTTTCTCTACTGTTTATATCAGCTGGAAAGTTGGGTTTCATGTAATACCTGGATATTGAGAACAAGATGATGACTTTGTAAAGGTGTCTTTCATGTGATGGTTGTTGGCTGATTTAGGCTCATGTTTAATTTTTCAGCAGTCCAGATCCTACCACATTACTCTGATTTACTAATTTTGAGTGCACACAACAGCTCTGATTTAAGCTTTTGTGGGTGAGGAGGTTTGCAGGAGAGATCCCACTCCCAGGGAGGCTTTGCTGCAGTCTGATGTTGCTGTCAGTGCATTCAGCATCCTACCCACAGGGCCCTGTCATTTCAGAACTATTTTAAAACTATTTCTTAAAAATGTTTTGTCAAAGAAATAAATCAGAGGGAGTTACTTGCTGTAACAATCAACAGTGTTGTGTTAAAGATGCTGTAGCTGAATGCTGTGAAATACTGACAGCTTTGCAGAGTGGCAGAAGCCCAGACCATTGGGCAAGACTTGTTGATAACCATGAAGTAAATACATAGGGCTTTGAAAATGAGGATTTTGCCCTCTTTTTCTGAGAGTAAATTAGGTCAGAGTGTTCCCAGAATTTACATTTCAATTAAAAATCACAATAATAACACATTGTGTTATAATGAATGACTCCTTCTCAGGGAAAGGTGATATCTCCTGTTACTTTGTTAAAGAAAAGACCTTTCATTCCATCAGTGGTAAGAACTCTTCTTCCTTGTTTGTCCTCTTCAGTTAATTTAAACCTGTGTGAGAGTAATACACTGTAATCAGACCTCAGGCCTTCACTGTCTGGATTAGATATGTTTGAGTTTGTATATTTTGGTCTCTAGAGGTCTTTTGTAATATAAAGAAAACAAAACTTTACTTTGTTTTCTTTAAAAGTTACCCACACCTGAAAAATTGATCCTCTTTCCTTAAAAGGAATTGTTCTTTTGGTGTGGGGAGAAATTGTTCTAAGATACACTATACAGAGCAGCTCATGTTGGCAGTCTCCTTTTTTTCACCAAGGTTTGTGAATACTTAATTATAAAGCTATTATTTCTGGACTACCAAAGCCTCTTTTTCACATCAACTGCAAAAGAATAATGTTGACTACAAATTTTATTAGTTTGATTTCTCTTCTTGTGCACTTTATTTTCAGAATAGCCACATTCACCATATAGTATTTGTTTCTGAGTGCAATAAATGTTTTTAACAAAGTTTTCAAAATTGTCACTGAGTATGGGCATTCAAATAGTAGCTATCCACCACTGTGGGGAGTCTGTGAGACTAAAGAGTAATTTATAGAAATGTAATTTCATTAAATTGCCTGTTGTCTGCTAGAATTGTTGTGAATTGCAATCAAAGCTTTGTTTATGAACAAAAGAGAATTCCATTGGAATTTTGTGAGTGCATGTGTAAAAACTATCCTGGAGACTTGAGGTAGACACCTAAG
The DNA here is from genome assembly GCA_013399225.1 of Rhipidura dahli. Classification (NCBI taxonomy): domain Eukaryota; kingdom Metazoa; phylum Chordata; class Aves; order Passeriformes; family Rhipiduridae; genus Rhipidura; species Rhipidura dahli. Next base: position 319,191 of record VXAC01007103.1, on the reverse strand, counting down.
AACTAAGCTAAAATAGTCTGTTTTCACCCTTTTAAGGAGTGCTGAGTAATTCTGTGGCCTCACCTTGAGCAAACAAAATAGGCATTAATCATCTTACCTCTGAAACTTGTCTCAGCCTAAAAAAATCTCAAGCTGTACATCTGATATTTTTTTCCCCCGTGTGCAAAATAAAATCAACATTATGGAAAACTTTTGGAACTCATCTGGAAATTGGTACCTCTTTGGAAAATAGTGTCTTTTTTTTCCTACCCCTAAGTAATATTCCATAGAAGAAGAAGAGCTTCATGCCATGCGTGTCTTCCACGTGTTAACACCCCTTTGCACAGCTTTGGTGGCAATCAGCTGGTAAGCTGAGTCTCTGTTGCTCCAAGATCATCTTGACTGGATGTCATTGCTCTGTCTGAAAGTCAGAAGTAACCAGGAGTGCTTCTTTCTGGGATGACCTCATGGTGAGCTCATCTGTGGTGTCAGCCTCACTCACAACACACCTGTGATCCACTTCTGGGGCACCCTGCTTCCAGTGGCTTTAGGTTTGACTCATGATCTTCTTGTTTTTCTGAAGAAATTTGGATTGTTGCTGAATCATATGGGTTTTGATGCAAATAAAATTAAAAAGAAACATATGTGGGATGTGCATTTTCAATACTCTCAGACACTTGCTAAGTGCAAGATAAAAGAGTAATGCATCCTTGACTATCTCTCTGATTATTCTTGGAATTTTTAGTCATGCTTTCTGTTCTCTCTAATATGAAAAGCGTCCCCTCCATTGCTGCTATTTTTGCCTACAGTGTATTTTATCTTTTCCTTATTGGTGTTGTCCAAAATTTTGCAGGTGTGAGCATGCATAAAGTGATAAAAATACACACAGCTTTGATATGAGGTATTCTACAACCCAATCTCTAGTCTTCTAAATTCATGTCTTATCACTGTTCCGTGACTCCTCAAGGTCAATTTATAATTTTCTTTTCTTTTAATAATTTTTTGTAGGTTCTCTGAATCCTCTTTGTGTAAAGAGTAATGTTGTACACATCTTTCCAAAACTAAAAAACAGTTCTCTCTTTGCAAAACTCTTTTAAAGAGTTTATTGTTACACGCTTCTCTCTTCCTGCAGGAACTGCCTTGCAGTAGGTGTAAAACCGTAATACACATTTCTCTGAATGTCTTTTGTCCCCGCTGAAGACCTTCACTTTGGTTATCCTCAGTCTTTGAACTCCTGGCATCTGAAACTTACAGACTTTGTGAAACCTATCACAAGGATCTGTTGCAATGAATGAATGTTCCAGTGGGCAATGCACACCTGAGAGAAAATCCTTGAGCTCAGTGTGCCTGGAGTATCTGCCTGGAATTCTGAGCTGTTAGTTCACACAGGTGAGCAGTTGTAAAAAGCAACAATTTAACAAAAAAGTAACTTGAGTGGGAGCACAAAGCGGTAGGGAAGCGGGTCAGGTCCTGTGTGGATTGCCTGATGCTATCTCATTAGAACTGGTGAGAGGAGGCAGAAGGGAGGCTACCTACACACAGAATGCTAAATGACCTCTGGATAGTGCCTGTTGCAATTCAGACACGTTTTCCTGTCCTCCTCCTGTACATTTAACTCTTCCCATGGTTGTTCACTGTGGAACTCACTGCACACCCCTGTGTGTCTGTGTGTCACCTGCAGCTCCAGTGATTCCAAGGAGATACCAAATTCTGGGTGGTCTTGTTCTCACATCTCACCCACCTTTAGCTGAGATGCAGGTGGCTCTCTTGCTTTGCCAGTGGTAGGAACAAGGTCTCTGGTGGGGCAGCACGTTTGACTAACGTGCCAGGGGCTGGTTTGGCCCATTTGCTTCTGGCTGGCTGATATTCTCCTTCAAGCCAGGAAGAGCTGCTAGGCCTGTGGTGCTTTGGAGAGAAAGGCTGTGATTTCAGTTGAGTAATAACTTTTAATGCAGAGGTAGTTACTCATTGTCAAGAACCTAGAAAATGCTCTCATTTGTAAGCAAAGAAATATGCATGAAGTGTAAATGTTTGATCTACAGAGGGTAGCACATGGGTAATATGCTTCATACTTTTTGCATATCAACTTAGTGATCAAAATATAGTGATCTTTTTGTGGATGTGTGAGATATTTTAAAATATATGAATTCTGATTTTTTAAATTTTTGTGCTGTGTAGTGAGGATTATTTGTAAATCTATATCTCAGAGATAAGTTATTTCAAAAAGTAGAAAGCTGGCAGAGCCTGCTGTGTGAGTGCTTTCTGAAACAGACACAATATCAGCTGTTATCTGTCCTTATTAGATTAAATCAGCCAGACTTTGAGGTATCAGGGAGTTAGAGAATTTTAATTTTAATGTTTACTGATCAGCATAATAAATAATGCTAAACCATGTTCATTACCTAGTTTTAATTTACTAAAACTCAGTGTTTGCGATAATGTTGTCTTACAGAGTTTAGTACTTTTAAGCAAGACAACATGGGGGATTCCTCCAGTCAGTGCATTGCAAGAAGTAGCTCAAAAACTGTTTCATGTTTCCTCTGATTTAAAGAATAAAATCAGCTCTTTCTCCTGGCAGTGAGGGACAAAGTCTTTTTAACACATGCTTACATGCAACACAGAAAGCACAGTCACTGCTGGAAGGTCTTCTATGTCCTGTGATGAGCAGATCTAAAAAAGAGTCTGGATGGGTCTCTGAGCATCTGGAGGGTTGAAATAAATGGTGCCTTCCAACCCCCACCATTCTATGATTAAAAAAAAAAAACCAAACTTCATTTGTTTTTGGATAGAAAAGGTATTTCTGTTTCAAGTGCATGTTTGAACCATTAGGTCAGGAAAAAAACCCAAGAAACAAAAATGTCAAAATACAAAAAAAGTAATTAAGAAAATCTATCTGAAATACTGAATATATTTGAGCACCAATTATATATTTGGTTCAGGTGCAGTCCTAGAGAAAGTTTGGGGTAGAGTTCTCTTGTAACCTTGCTTTGTTCCTACTCTTTCTTGTCCCTTACTATATAATTTCCAAGCTTCTGCTCTGTGGGGCTTTTCTGTTGCAGGAGAATGACAATTCACACAATTCTGTCCATCTCTCTGTCCCACTACTCTCACTTATGGAAAACTCTGGGGCAGCCCTCTGCAACTTGATTGTAGATTCTGTTCTTGGACAGTTTGTTGCAGTGTGGAAATACAGGGTGATACTGATCTTTGAAAGTATCACCGTCAACACATCTCCTAAAGAAGCAGCATGGGTTCTTGAGAGAGGCTCGAACATGGGATGACCAGAGAGCAGCTGGTAGGTTTTTGTCTCCCTCTGTCCCTGGTTCTGCTGGAACTTCTAGAACACCATCTTGTCTGAAACAGCCAGATGGCTGTAGTCTTAATTTCTTTCCATCTTTAGAACAGCTCTGGGTAAAATCTTGGCTTCATTTAGGCCTAGACTTCACTTGATTTATTTGTCTGCATCCATAGACATCTTTTTTGTCCCTCTCTCTTTTTTTTATAGTTACACCAGACTTACTTTTCTTCTTCTGTTTGTTTTAAGTTTCTGTTGCTGAATCACACTTCTGACTCACCGCATTTATTTTCTTTTAGGTACTTTTCAATTTGTGATTTAAAATGCCTTTTAATAACAAACATCTCATACATTACTTTGCAAGTTTCCTGAGCGTCTTTTGAAATATTGCCTATTTTTTCTTTCACCTTTTGTAAGAATGAGGAAGAAAGATCCACTCTGAACAAGTCAAGGTGTAATTGCTTGTGCACGTTGGGCAGACAGTGGGGTAACACATGTTCAGTGCTGAAAGCCATTGGAGCTGGTGGCTGGAGTCAGTGGTGTGCAAGGGCAGTGTCTGTGTGCACGTGTGTTTGTGTGTGTGCACGTCTGATTGATGGCCCCACGCAGTGAGAGGGCTCTCCTGCACCCATAAATCCCCCTCACGAGCGGGCTCATGCAAAGCAAAACATAACTGAGACCTTTACACGGCCTGTGTGGAGCACAGTGGGGACACATCTGTCTTCTTACTTTTAAACAAAATATAATAAATGCTTCTCTGAAATACTGCTCCCTTGCTGTCTGTGTAATTTGGTCTGGCTCCACGTTTCAGACTTATTTCTGATGGTCCATATGACAAAATAGTTGTAGTGCCACACCAGAAGGTGACAGCCACTGTGATTCATAACACAACTGGGTCTGAAGCAATAGATTGTGAGAATAGACACTGTAAGGATGGTTGTGGGTGCATTCAAGAGAGAAGGGTTATGTCATTGTTTTATGCAAGGTAGACTGTAGGTCTACAAGCCAAACATGCAGATGAGAAGTGAATCCAAAGGAGGAGGATACTCTGTATTATTTTGGGTGTATTGTTTTTGTACTGGAGATCTGGAATAGTGGTAAAAACTGAAAACTGCTGGGAGAATTCAGAGAAATGTTTCTGGTTTTGAGCCAGAGCTGCAGGAAGAGCTGTGACTCCACACCTGTAGGAGGCTGCACATGCAAAATGCACAACGGGAGATGCACACAACTCTGGGCCTTTTTAGAGAAAGGGAATTTCCTAAATATTCTTTTAAAAATCATTTCATATTAATAGGATACCAACAGAGGCAGAAAAGAATAGAACAAAGTATATCAAGAACTGAGTGACTGGGACTTTGAGGAAATTATGCAGCTTGCTGTCTAATGTGATACAGTGTGGTGTGTTTTGAGCTGAAAAGATCATCTCTTATGAATCTTGGGGC